>PVJH01029199.1:0-26357 GCA_004026705.1 Nesogale talazaci | reverse complement strand
AAGGGCTTTCCACAGGGCCTCACACTGGTGTGAACCGGTTCCATCATGACTGATGAACAGACGTGCACTTTTAAAAGTCAGGTGATCTGGAATAAGAAAAAGTGTTAGTTGAAACTCCGGGGTGGACGAGCGGAAGAGGTGCAGTGAATCCTTTCAGGGCTCTGATGTGGAACTGATTAGCGTCAGGACCATGGACAGCAGCACACATTCAGAAGATGGTGTCCACCTCCTTTGAGCTGGGCATCCAGGTGTTCAGCTTAGTCAAGAGATTTGGTTGATAGGTCTCACACACACACACACACACACACACACTTGTTTTCTTCTAGAGGGCTTTGAGCTATCGTTTTTTTTTTTTTTTCCCAGTCCAGTAAATGTCCTGGTTCACTCACATTTTAAGAATCTGAGGCCCAGGTTAGTGTTACTCCCTTGGATGGAAACGCTCCAGGCCTGAATCAGTCCCATCCATCTTGGACTCTGGGCGCTGCCCACAGGGGTGGCCGTCACTCTGGGCCAGCTCCTCCCCAGCTCTCCAGGGTGCTGGTCTTGTTCATAGACTGCTGCTGTGGAGGCTCCCAGCCCCACGGCCATCTCTTCCCGGAGAAGGGTTCCTGTTTTCTCTCTAGCTTCCCACAGCGCCTGCCGGACAGGTGAGCTTTTCGGATAATCTAAATAAAACAAGAGAAGGCTCTTGGTGAGGCAGGCTGACCCAGCGGTTCCAACGGCGAGCTCAAACATAACGATTGGGAGGATGGCGGGGGACACGTGGTGTTTCTTGTCATTGTATATCGGGCCCCTGTGAATTGGCACTGACTCAATGACACCTAACAACGACAACGGTGACGAGTAACTATTTGATCATCAGCATGTCACGCTAAGAGCCCAAGTGGTACAGCAGTTAAGCACTTGGCTGCCGATCAAAGACTCTGCCGTTGGAACCACTGGCCGTTCTGTGGGAGTAAGAGGGGGCAGTCTGCTTCAATGGCGAGTCCAGCCTTGAAGACCTCACGCGGTCGTTCTGCTTGCTCCCAGAGGGCCGTGATGAGTTGGGATGACTGGGTGACCATGAGTGTTTGGGGTTTTGTGTGTCATGGCTCTGAGGGGTCAGAATCCTAATGTAAGTAGCTACAAGTTTCCACTGGGCTCACCAACGGGACAGCAGCCCCTCGAGTGACTCAGATGGCACACTGCATTCGCTGTCCTGTCTGTTTTTTTCTCTCTGTCTCTCTGTGACTAGATGACAAGCATCTTTAAAGCATCTTTGAGTTTCTCATCACTTTACCACCTAGTGATTCTGACTCAACCCTCGGTAAAGCGTCTTCATCTTGCTTGTGTATTAGACATGTTTTTAACAGTCCTAATAACAATCCTTCATAACATATATAACATAACGATAAGGGCTCCCGGGGGAGTGGGGTGGGGGAGGGAGGGGATGAAGGGGACCTGATATCAAGGAACTCAAGAAGAATGAAAACGTGAAACCGATGGCGGCAGCCATTGCATACGCATGCACGATCTAATTAAACTACAATGAATTGTTACAACCTCTGTAAGAGCGTCCAGTAGAATGATGTAAAAGAAAGAAATGCTTTCAGCTGTAAGGAACAATAACCGTCCATAGTGGCTGTTTCCTCGGGCATCTTGGAGCAGGGGAGTCCTGGGGATGGGCCGAGGCCAGCAGCAGGTCCAGCATCTCTGCAGGTTTCTCAGCGTTTCCTTCCTGTTCACAGCCGGCCGTCATGGATCCCAAAAGGTGACATTCTCACCAGCTATGCACACTGAACAGCGCTGCCAAGTGGATCCCCTACCCAGCGATCCCGTGTGTCGCAGTGCAGAATGAAGCTCCACAGGATCTCATGGCTGTGGTCTTTCGCCTGCTTTTCTGCTGAGGTTCCTCTAGGTAGGTTTGAACTGCCAACCTTTTGGTCACTTCGGAGGCTGAGTACCTAACCATCGGTGCTCTCCGGGGACACCCCAGGTCACAGTGTCTGTTTCTCTGGTTGTGGTCGGAGCACAGTGGGTTACACATTAGGTTGCTGACCTCAGGGTTAGGGTGGGAAACCACCAGCTCTTCATAGGAGAAAGATGGGGCTGTCTACTCCCACAAAGAGCTCCAGCCTTGGAAGCCCACAGGGGCAGCGATCATCTTCCTACAGGGTTCCTATGATGCAGACTAGATTCTCCGGCAGTTACGTTTTAAGAGCCTTGCTGGTGTAGTGGTTATATATTGGACTGCTAGTCACAGGGTCCGCAGTTCGAAACCACCCCCTGCTCCATGGGAGAAAGATAAGGCTTTTTACTCCCATAAAGAGCTGCAGTCTCAGAAACCCACCAGGGGACATCTGTCCTGTCCTGTCAGGTCCCCACGTGTCAGAAGGAAGTGATGGCAGGGAGCTTGGTTTGGGTTCTAACTCCCTCCTTCTACTTTATGGGCTATGTCAGTGTCACGTGACAAGTCCCAAGCGAGGCTGGGACTAGAAATAGTTTCCTTTTATAGCCTTTGAAGTGGAAGCAGGCTAGGGAAGAGGGGCCCGGAATTGGTTATTTGTATTAGACCTTGACAACAGTGTCTGCTGCGAGAGGCTGAATGCATGCATGCATGCATGAGAACGAATGCATTTTCCAACCAGAAAAGCCTCGAGTAGAGAGAAAACCAAGGGCCTGGTTTCCAGAGCACTGTGCGGTCACTGGGTGATGCCGGACACGTCCCAGCGGGTTCTCCTGGATCCTGGAACTCCCAGTGTAAGCTTCTCCTGAAGGAAGAGGCAGCCAGAGGTCTGTCCCTCCTGCTGGTCCCTGCCCCCATCCTGTCCATACAAGATTGATAATGAAACCAATACCTTTCACCAGCGTAATTTTCATATTTAATGAGCGTGACTCAAAGCCTATTACATTAATTAGTCAAATCCCACAAACCGTTAATGGTGCACGCAGTAATTAATATTGTATTCAATTAAAAAAATGACCTGTTTGGGGTGCTCCTCCCAAGTAGGGAGTATGGGGGTGGGGGCCAGGTGGGCCCTGTTTGCTGGCTGAACTCCCATGGTCGGGTTGTTATTTCATCTCCTGGTTCTTCTGTTTTCGGCGGTTCAGGGGAGGCGGGGCTCCAGGAAGCCAAGGGGGCGTTGTGTGTGGGGGGGGGGGGGGGGGGGGGGGGGGGGAATCTCCCTGCCCAGCCATGGGCTCGCGGTTCCTCCCCCGGGCCCCGACGACAGCCTGCTTGCTGTGATTTATGGGAGGGCCCGGCACAGGGCTCACAGACTGGAAAATTTCCAGTTTACACAAGAATTCCCTGAAAAATGAGCTTGGTTAATTTATTTCTTTCATTAACGACTTCGAACTGTGAGATAATCTTTCTGCGGGACCTCTCCTCCCCCAGGACCCCCATTCGCTCGTTCTGATAGGCTGTGCCCTGGCACCCCTCTGGCGCGCACACACATGCGCGCGCGCCTGCTGGGTGGACTGGCAAGGACAGGGGAGGGGGGCAGGGGGGCAGGCTCAGTGGGTCTCTGCCCAGTGGCCCATCAGTTGGCACCGGGGACCTGTGTTCCATCAGACACCCCTTCTTTCCCGCTCTGTTCGAGACTCGGGATTGAGGTTCTCAATGGACCCACAAAACCCCTTCGCTCCCGGTGTGCTCAAGACGCTGACAAGGGGGTCCGGCTGCCTGCAGAGCTCCTAGCTGGCAGAGGGCAAGGGGCATTGAAGTCAAAGCCTCCTCCATCGGGGAGTTAAGGTCCAAGAGGGGAGATGGGGACTGAATTCAGAATACAACGGAGGAGAGCACGCACGCAGGGCCTGGCCTCGCCCTTGGGCATGTCTGTGGCCTGAGCCAAGAGTGCGCCCACACTGCCCCCAGCAATGGTGCTCCCATTCCTCTCAAGCAAGAAGACTCCAACTCCTTCCCCAAACTCGACTGCCTTCCCAGGTAGCCATCTCGGAGTGTCATCAGGCCTGAGCCAAACATGTCGCTGGTGTGAACCATCGTCCCCAGGGTGGACCGAAGCAGGAGGCTGGAAGCCGCTAGGTTGAGCTAGCTGAACAGCAGACTCCTTGTCTGTGCGGAGGAACACAGAGAATCGTGACGCGTCCAGCTCTGTGTCTGGGGCAGCGGCCTCCTAGCGTGGGCCTCACAACAGGACCTCGCTGGATGATGGTCGAGACACATTTTGAAATCAGTAGGAGACAGGGCGAAGCCTGCGAGACAGCGTGGTGCCTGGGCGGAGTCCCCAAGCTCGGAAGCAGCAAGTATTTTGTTTGAAACCTGCCTCTCCCCTTCCTCGCTGTGCAACGCTGGCCCTACGACTTACCCTCTCTGGACGTGGTATCTGGATCGTAGGGAATTGTCTCTTCTCGTAGAGTTTTAGAGAGCCTGTGTGACCACAGAGCCCACTAATGGACACCCAAGAAAGAAACCGGCGGCCACAGAGTGGACACTGTGAGCTATGAGATAGACCTGGACACACACCCTCCACCCCCACCCCCCACCCCCGGCACTGGTTTTTAGAGTGCCAGACCGTTCTTCAAAGTTAGGCTGGAACTTCCCACATATAAGTGAGCAGTTAACCACACCCAGGGATAGCTGACAGACTGACACCCGCCCCCCCCCTTCCCCCGCCGCCAGCCACACGGATGTTTGCACAGCCCAGGTCATCTGACCCTATCTAAGGAGTAAGTTCAGGGCAGTTATTTATTAGTCTGTGGTTGGTACTGTGTGGATGCCAGCATTATAAGGAGACCTAACAGGAGTGTGTCCTCGGATACTTTCACCTGGCCCTGCCGCACTCACGTGGTCTCCCAGGGTCTCCTTGTCCTCATTTGCAAAACAGAGATGATAATCACCCTCTCATTGGGATGTCATGCAAATGAAGGAGACTAATGCCCAGAAAGGGCTTAGCACTGGCTGAGCACTTAAACAAGGTCAGCATCTCTGCTAAGCATCAATTACCCCATCATTATCATCACCTTCATAATGGCCCTGGGAGACAGGTGCATCAATGTGTCTGAATCCCTGGGGGGTCTTACTAAAAGCAGTTTCAGACCCTGCGGTGGGTCCTAGAGTCTACATCTCCGCTCAGGGCGCAGGTGAGGCAGCTGCCAGCCTGTGGGCCACCCTGGGAGTGACCAGAGATTCATTTACCTGTGTAGCCGATGTCCTGAATGACATTTCAAAGAGTTAGGCTTTTGGGACAAGACAACTCAATCCAAAACTTGAGACCGTCAGACCCTGCTGAAAATACTCCATTGTTAGTGGTAGTGGTGGCTGCGGGTGCTGTCGATTCAGTTTCAACTTGTGTCCAGCATAAGGGCCACATGTACAGCAGAGGGAAACATGCCTTCTCCTTACCACCTTCACTATCACGCTAATGTCGGCGTCCATCGATGTGCCCACTGGGTCAATCCATCTTGTCCAGGACCTTCTTTTGTTCGCTGCCCGGTCTACTTTACCGAGCATGGTGTCCTTCTCCAGGCACTGATCTCTCCTGATAATGTGTCCACAATATGTGAGATAAAGTCTCACCTTTAAGGAGATGAAGTTGCCTTTAAGGAACATTCTGACTGCCTTAGGAAGATTCGTTTGTCCTTTTGGGACTTTCATCATTCACCATCAGCACCATAATGCAAATCTGGGGGTTCTCCTTTGGTCTTCCTTATTCAATGACCTTGCTCCTTATTCAATCGGCAAAACATTGAAGGATGCAGGAAGCATCAAGAGGAGATGGAAAGAACGCACAGTCCCTATACCAAAAGGAACTCGCTGCCAGCTCCCCGTCTCAAGAGGAAGCACATGCTCAGGAGCCAATGGTGCTGAAGGAAGAAGTTCACACTTCACTGAATGCCTAAGGCAAAAACAAGACTCCAGAAACTGACAGAATACCTGCTGAAATGTCTCAGAAAGCCAAAGAAGCCCTGGAAGCACTCACTCCTCTGTACCAGGAAATTTGGAAGACAGCTACCTCACCAGCAACCCAGAAGAGATCGACATTTGTACCCATTCCAAAGCAAGGAGACAGAACAGAATGCTTAAACTATAGAATGACATTGATAATGCACACAGTGAACTTTTCCTTAAGATCATCCAACAATGGTTGCAGCAATACATGGACAAGGAACTGCCCGAAGTTCAGCAGGGATCCAGTAAACAACACGTGGAACAGGGTTATCATTGTTGGTCAGATAGATTTTGGCTGGAAGCAGAGAACACCAGAAAGATGTCTGCATGTTCCATGGACTATGCAAAGGCATTCGACTGTGTGGCTCCTAATAAGCTGTGGAAAATTTTGAGAGGAATGGGAATTCTGAAACACTTCGTCATGCTCATTTGGAACTCGTACATGGATCAAGAGGTAGCTGTTCAAACAGAACTATGGAATACGGTGTGGTTTAAAATCAGCAAAGGCGTGCATCAGGGTTGTGCCCTCTCATCATACTTTTTCAAACTCTTGCGGAGCAAATCATCAGAGAAGTGGGATTACATGAAGAAGAGTGTGGCATTGGGACTGAGGGACTTATTAACAAGCTGAGGTATGCAGATGATACAACGTTGCTTACTAAAAGTGAGGAAGACTCGAAGCACTTGATGATTAAGTTCAAGGATGATAGCCTTGGTATAGTTTACAACTCAATGCATCCAGGACCAAAATTCTCACACCTGGGCCACTAGGCGGCAACATGATAAATGGAGACAAGGTTGACGTTGCCAAGGATTTTGTCTTACTTGAACCCACAATCAATGCTCACAGAAGCAGTAACCAAGAGATCAGAAAAGGTGTGATGTTAGGTGAATCTGCTGCACAAGACCTCTCTAGAATATTCAAGATTCAAGATGTTACCTTGAGGACTAAGGTGCGCCTGACTCAAGCCGTCATATTCCTCACTGCCTCACAGGCAATGTGAAAGTTGGACGTTGAATAAGGAAGACAGTAGAATGATCAATGCATTTGAATTGTGGTGCTGGAGAAGAGTCTTGACAGTATCGTGGACAAACCTATCCGTGTTGGAAGAGGTAAGGCCAGAGTGCTCCTTAGAGGCAAAGATGGCAGGCCTTTGTCTTAGATACTTTTTGCACGTGCTGTCGGGAGAGACCGTCCGTGGAGAAGGATGTCCTGTTGGGAGTGGCGATGACAAAGAGGAAGGCCATCGACAAGAAGGGGTGGTCAGAGTGGCGACATCAACGGGCTCAGGGATAGGAACCGTTGTGAAGATGGCACACAACCAGGCAGTGTTCCCTTTTGTTGCGTGTACGGTCGCTCTGAGTCAGAACGGAGTCAATGGCACCTATCAAAAACCACATTCAACGCCCAACTTTCCCAAGCCGACGAAGCCACGGAAAACACCATGGTTTGGGTCAGGCGCACCTCAGTCTTCCAAGTTGCATCCTTGGTTTTCGACATTTAAAAGAGGTCTTCTGCAGCAGATTGACCCAACACACTGTGTCATTTGATCTCAACTGCTTTTCCCATTGCTTGTGGTTCCAAGCGAGATGAAAGCCTGAACAACTTCAACCTTGTCTCTGTTTATCTTGATGTTACCTACTGATCCAGTGGTCTTCTCTACATTGAGTCCTAATCCATACTGGAGGTTAGCATCCTGATCTTCATCAGCAAGTGCTTCAGTTCTTCATCGAGCAAGCTTGTGTCATCTGCATATCTCAGGTTGTTAGTAAGCCTTCCTCCAACCTGGCCGCCACCACCTTCTTCATCGAATCCAGCTTCTCTGATGATTTGCTTAAAGGACAGGGAGGGGATACAACTTTTTCCTGATGTTAAATCATTCAGTATCCCCTTGCTCTGTTCGTACAACTGCCTCTTGACCAACTTAAGACTTAAAAAGAACGGCCCGTGTTCGGGTCAGGCTTTTGACCGTGTGCGTTTGTGACACAGCAAAGCTCTTGGTTTTGATCATGCAACTCTTGGTATTGTAGGGTTTTCCCAGAACTGTAACAAACTGGATGGGTTCTAAGGACAGGGACTCATTGCCACACAGTTTTGGAAGCGAGTGGTCTACATGGCTGGGTTGTTCCTGAAGGCTCTCTGGGTGACCATATTTCCATGTCTCTCTTTGCTTCTGGGCTCCCCAGGTGTTCTTGACCATTGCTGCATTCCACTACTCTACCATAGCATGGCTGTCTCAGTCTCGGTGTATCTTCTCTAACAACATCACTCCAGCTGGATGAGTCTGACCATCAGACTCCCCTAAGACCATCTGTTAAGCGATCACACCTTCCAAGGACCTAGGAATATTTCAAAGCAAGGTCGCAGTTGTAGGCACAAGGGATGAGAACCTCAACACGATCACTGAGGATGGGGTTGGGGAGGAGCCACAGGCCATTCCTAATGGTCATGTGAGATGCCGCCATGGCTACAAGCTGGATGCTGGTGCACGGCACCCTTGCTGTCGTTGTTGTTACTATTTTGGAAGCTTCTTTTGACTCTATCACCAGTTCAAAGGCAGAAGTTGAAAAAGGAGGTGGAAGGTCACCCTCTTTTCATGAGCCACTGGGAATTGAATAGCTGCAAATGCAGACTGATTCCCACAGTGGCAAGCCACGTGTGGTTTCATCTCCCGAAGTAGTAGACCTTTTCAGGCATGGTCCTGAACACACAAAGTTCAATGTTATCCTGATAGATAAGGCTGGAGTTGCTGGAAATTTGGGCGAGATGAAAACTTTGCAAAAAATCATTGCTGTGCCCAAAGCAGATAGCCATGCGCTCAAGGTGTATTTGGTCTAGGCTCGAATCACCCACATCTGCTTTTGTTTATTTTTTTAATGTACCTAAATATCCAGCGAGCTATTTGCCAGTTTGCCATTCACATGGGCCCTGGGGCTTTCTTTGTCCTGTAGCATCGTCCTGTGGGTGGGAGATGCCACTTCCCTGGCACGTGCTCACTGAGTGCCTGTGGGGAACCTCTTCTTGGGATGGCCAAGAAACCCCGCTCGAGGTAGGAGCTCCCTGAAAGCCAGGAGCAGCACCAGCACGGACTGTTGTCTCTTCATTCCTAACAGGGGTGGAAACCCACTCTGACATTGAAATGGCCTACACTTCCTTCCATTGTCTCCACGCTGCCTTCCGCCCCCGTGTTTCAGCTCCATCCATGTCAGCATCACTGCAGAAGGAAGGCCTAAAGCGGGGAGGAGCTTCACTCATGAACTTGGCCCTGGGGTGGGTAGAGCCTCAGCTCCAGGCCTTGATCAGACACAAAGAGCCATCCCTCGCTCGCCCACTGCAATGCCCTGATTCTGGTTCCTAGCAACCTTATAGGACCAGGGTCGAACTGGCCCTGGGGGTTTCTGAGAGGATGAATCTTTTTAGGGGTTGGTAGCTTCCTCTGTCTCACAAGGAACGGTCGGTGGTTTGGAGCGGCTCGTCTTAAGTTTAGGGGACCAACAAATGACCACTCTGCCCTCAGGACCCCCATGGTCATAGGACAAGTGACAAAGAGTCCCCCCCTCGTTGCTGCCTCGTTCATTTCAACACAGGGTCTCTGAGGCTCTCCACCGGCCTGGGGGAGAAAGATCCGCACCATCTCTGCCCCAGGATGTGCTTCCAGCTGTGATGGGCAGTTCCTGATCCAGGAAAACTGGACCCAAGGAAATGCAATCCTTTGACTTTGGGAGAAACAATAGTCCTTGAGCAAGAGGTGTGCTTCCCATGGGCACCCAGGAATCTGAATTTCAGTAGGCCCGCGTGCTCCTTAGAGACAGGAATGCTAAGCACTTGTCTCACATCTTTGGGGCATGGTGAGAGGAGAGAGCGGTCCCTGGAGCAGGGCAGCAGGCTTGGTGAAGGGGGGTTGCGTGGGGGGGGCAGCGCAGGAGAGGAAGGCCCTCGGCGATGAATTGTCCTGGAGCTGTAGCCATGAACTCAAGCACAGGGACCAGTGAGGGCGGTGCAGGAGCAGGCCGTGTTTCATGCTGTTGAGCAGAGGGTCCCTGTGGGTCGGAACCAGCTTGAGGGTACCTGACACCATCAACAGGAACCCCAGCTTATTGCTGGGCACCTTCCCCTGGGCGTCACCTGGACTCTCAATCAGATGTAAAAGCAATACTGACCCCCAAGGTGGTTTCCCACTCAACACCTCTGAGGGCAAGAAAAGGATGCGTGGTGAGAAGATGTACATGTGCGTGATAACCTCTGGGTCGTTTTCTGAAGCATGAAGAGTTTTATTAAGCATAGTAATCATTCATTAAAAAGAAGATTGTGGAGTCATCCCATTTTTCTCCAGCGCTTTCTCTCACTTGGCGTCTTGTCAACTTGCTATGAGTCAACCTCTCTTCTGTCTGTCTGTCATTCTCGGTTTCTCTCGCTAGCCTCGCACATCGATGCTCAGATGATGAAGTTAAGCCTGACCCGAGGGTGGGGCTGGAGGTGGGGGGACACTTCATTGTTTACCCTCCTCCAGATCACTCAGAACAAGTGGAAGCCTCTCCACACCTGTGGTGGGTCAGGACCAGGGGCCTGTGGAGCCCCTGAAAGCCCTGGAACCCTGTTCTCTTGAGGGGGGGGGCACCCTGGCCTTAGCAATCTGGCCATTGGAAGTCCCCCCCACCCCAGCTTTCTGTGTGTCTTGAACCCACTCCACCGGTGGGGAGGGGCCTGATTTGGGTGCCAGTTCACCTGCACTGAAGAGCCAATGGGAACTTGCCCAAAGAGTCTGGCGAGCCTCTGTGAGGTACAGCCACCATGCATCTCTCGGCGGGGCCTATGGCTGGGAGTCAGCCAGGCTGCACAATGGCCAGAGCCTGGGCTTCACATTCAGGCAGCGCTGGGAACATGGGGGAACAGGAGAATGAAGGAGAGGAGAGAAAGGGGGAGGGAGATGGAACCAGACCTCTTTCTCATTGTCTCCTTTCCTACCTCCGTGGAGGCGAGACATCTAGAGAAGACTTTTCTTCCATTCTAGTAAGCATCTTCTTAGAAGACCGGCATGATGAGCGTAGTAATAGCTCCTTCCTTTCAGGCACCGCCTTGCTAGAATAAAGAGTCATATTTGTGTAGCCAAGCTTCCCATGGAAGGTTCATTGCCTGTCCAATAGCCGAGAAGTGGAAGCAGTGCTAATGAAATGAGTCACAGACTCAGCGTGGAATAGCGTTTGGCCATGAAGAGGAATGAACTGCGACGTGTTTCCCTATTGGTGACCCGCAAAAAACCTCTTTAAGTGAAAGAAGTCATACCTTATCTGACATCGATGTGAAAATTCTCAGAGATAGAAATTAGATCGTTGTTGTCAACACAGCCGGGTCCTGCACCAGCCTTGCCTTTGCAACCAGGAGTGGGGTACCAATAATGTCACCACCGGTTCACTGCCCCCCAGGATCGTTTCACGTACAAAAAAAGATAGACCAAACGGTAGCTTCTTATCTCATGCAGTTCATACTTACATAAGAACAAGTGAAGAGACACACAAAGCTAGACTATGTTCTAGGGAGGAGTTTTAAAATAGTAATGAAAATATACCTGACAAAAAAACCCAGTAAAATTGTAAATCCATATATTTCCATGTTGCTTCCTAATGGGCTGCTTCACCTGCAATCTTCTTCACTTTTATCGAAGCGTCAATCAGCCTCATGATTTATCCTTAGGTATCTTTTCACTGTAGGACCAGGATCTCATTCCTTTAGGCAACTAGACACCTTGGAGACAACCCCTATTTCAAGGGCCCTTTTAACAACCGGTTCACCAAACTCGACAAAACCTTAAATGTTGGTTCTGTCAAGCCGGGGCAAGCAGTGACTCCCCTCACTGGTTGGAAGCCATCAGTGTAGCCGCAGTGTCAATTTATCTTCTTTGGGGTCATCCTTGTTTCCTCCGACTTATACTCTATCAAGGATGATGTATTTTTTTCAGGGATGATCTCTCCAGACAACTTGTGCAAGCAAGGTCTTAGCATCTTTGATGTTAAGGACCGTCCTGGCTGGATTTCAGCCGAGCTATTTGCGTTCTCTTTTGACAGTCCATGGTGTTATGAATATTCCAACATCG
Organism: Nesogale talazaci; assembly: GCA_004026705.1. Lineage (NCBI taxonomy): Eukaryota > Metazoa > Chordata > Mammalia > Afrosoricida > Tenrecidae > Nesogale > Nesogale talazaci. Next base: position 14,375 of record PVJH01029199.1, on the reverse strand, counting down.
CGATTCAAATGCAGATTTATTGGTGGTCTTCCTTATCCATTATTCTTGGAAGGTGTCGGACCAGAATGCTCCTTGAGGCAAGAATGGCGAGACTTCCTCTGACAGACTTTGGACACGCTGCCAGGAGAGACCCACCCCCGGAGAAGGCCATCAGGCTTGGCACCGTGGAGGGGCAGGGGCGAAGAAGATGGTCCTGAAGGAGATGGGTTGACACGGTGACCGCAGCAAGGATCTGAGGCCTGGGAGCAGTTGTGAGGATGGCCCAGGACGGGGCAGTGTTTGGTCCTGTCAAACACAAGGCATGGAAGCAACGGCAGCAATCAGCAACAACGTTTCACCTACATAGGAGGTGATTGGAAATACCCTGCCCCGGCTCAGTCTCACCTCCCTCCTCAGAGCGATGCCCTTGCATTTTACAGAGTCTCGTGCAGCGGATTTGCAGATGAAGCACCAACACTAAGCCCTTGAGTTGATTCCAACTCACAGTGACCCCACAAGACAGGGGAGGGCTGCATCTTGCATCTTCCAAGGGCCTGTTGATTTTGCACGCTCGCTCCTGCGGTCAGCAGTCCGCCTCGCAGCGCCATTTGACCACCGGGCTTCTTGAGGCACCAGGCTTCTTTGGGAGGCAATGAAAGGGTTTTGGCTGCCCCACACTGTGAACCCATGTGAATTTCACTTAAAAAAAGATGGCATTGCCCAGGACCTGAGTCTGGTCACAATGCCATATGACAACTTCTCCATTCCTTGTCCCCCGTCCCATCCCAGGAGAGGCCTCCCACATTCTCCAGAACTTCTTTTACAATCTGGAGATAATCCTTCCCTGGGTTTTCCCCCACTCGCCCCCTTGTCACCAGGCCTTCAGATGCAGCTGGAATTGTCGTGTGTCCCCGCCACCCCATCACTCTCAGGGATTTGTTCCTCAGAACCCCATGTTGCTTGTGGCCCCATCCACCCCCCCTCTCAGTGCCCCCATTTCCTAGTTAGTGCCCACCAGGTTCCGTTGAGGATCTGGCTGGAATTTCTTCTGACTTGGAGGGTTTGGAGTCAGAGGGGAGCGGTAGTTCTGAGTTAGAATTCGGGGTCAGAACCCAGGCTCAGAACCTGGCCAGTGCACCTCTTGGCAGCCACCACTCATTGGTCAGGAAGGGTTTGCACAATGCTATGATGCTGAACTGATGCCGAACAGCTTTCCTTGATGGCACCAGGAAGAAAGACCTGGTGACCTACTTCTGAAAGTCAGCCTTGGAAAACTCTCTGTATCAACAGTCTGATTTGCAAGTCGACACGGGGTGGTGTGGGACTGGGGTTCAGGCTATGATGCCTGAGCTCCTTAACTCAGTGGCAGCTAATGATGACGAAGACGGCGATGACAACCACAACAATGACATTATCAACAGCACCAGCCACAACAACAGAGGTAGAAGTGACTAGACCCGGCATTGGTGCTGATATGGAAGCACCTCCCCTTTCCTGATCTGGCTCTCAGGCACCCAATTCTTCACGTGCAGGAGGGACGTCTCTGCAGCTGACCTGGCTCAGACATAGTTTTCTAGTATGGAGGGCCTCCAGCCTCTGCTTCTGTAACTCCACCCCCGGAAGTTAGGGACCCAGAGCTCCATCTTCCTGACATGAGCCCCTTTCCCCTGCCTCTGGCCCCTCCTCTTGTACTCTGATACCTATGGTACTGGGGGCCCTGGGGGCGCTGTTATGGATGCTGCCTGCCTTAACTGCCCTGTTGACAGGCATCTTGGCCCAGACATCTCCCCCATGACTTGAGAACATGAGCCACTGACCCCAGCCTGAGGTTCAAATGCAAGTTTGTGTCATTTCAAAACACATGCTTTCAGTCGCTGTACCTTGACCGCACTGTGCCTTCAGACAGAGGGACGGAAGACAGACGTCCTTTGAGGACAGAAACACCGCCCACCTACAAGGGAGCATGTTTGAAAACTCCCTCACAGGGATGCCAAGGGCCAGGACGTGAAGGAAACATTGGAAGGTGCTAGGTACCCATCCTGTATGTGAAGGGCCTTCAAAACGTCCCCAAGAAAACCCCACTATTGTTTAAGTCCATTTTCCACGAGCTTTTTGAAGCCGCTTTGTATTATTACCAAAAAATTCGCGCTTAATGATGAAAGCGGGGTCCAGTTCTGGCACCCAACCTGACTCCCTCCCCGCCTGCACTGGGCTGGTCATTTCTGCACCGCTGGCATTCCTCCCCCAGAGCTTCCTACTCGCCTTCCCCTTTCAGCGTCAGGATCCCTGATGGTGGTGGCAGCGCAGTGGGTACACAGTGAGCTACTAACCACAAGGTCAGCAGTTTGAAACCAACAGCTGCTCCGAGAAAGAAAGATGAGGCTTTTTACACCCCTAAGGTATCAGTCTCTGAAACTCACAGGGCTGGTTCTACCCCGTCCTAGAGGGTCTCAGGGAGCAGGCATCGATCCGATGGTGTGTGTGGATTTGTGGTTCTGTGTTTGTCCCACCAGGAAGAAACCGGCCCTGACAACGCTGTTGGGAAAACAGGAACATGATAAAACCCTTACAGGTAGCCCTGGTCCACTTCTGGGTGCTTCCCATCTTTTGTGTGTGTGTGTGTGTGTGTGTGTGTGTGTGTGTGTGTGTGAAATTCACATGGGTTCACCGTGTGGGTGCTTCCCCATTGGTAGGAATGGGTCACACTTTCCTACCCCGTTGAGGATTCTGTTGTCCCTCTGGCACCTGTCCCTCTCTCTCTCCAACCCCACTGACCTTCTGAGAGAAGCAAAGCCTCTTTCCAAATGAAGAGAGGGGCCGTGGTGGCCGGTGGACTCGACATTGACGGCTTCGCTGGGGATTCACAGGCTTGGATGAGCCCCTGGGGGCAGTTCTGCTCTGTCCTCTGGGAATGCTGGGAATCAGACTCCTCTGTATGTTTGTTAGTGCGCTGGGTTTGGGGCTGGACAGGGGTGGAGCTTACCTGTGTCTCCTTACTAATCCATGGTCAAGAGCTCTCCTTGCTTTTGTGGTGCTGCCCGTGTGAAACTCGAGGCCGAGTTCACGGGCATCCCGCCCCTGCCCAGCACACCGTCACCTGTACCAGCAGGTGGCAGGGGCCCCCTGTCCCCAGGGGTATGCGTGGGCACTCATGTGTGGCCCAGCGCATGGGGAGAGCATCCAGTGATATTTCACACAAATGAGAAATGTTATTCTGCAGATTAAAGCCTCGCGGAGGCCGGTTTTGTCTTTATTTATGCCTTTCCATTTTCCTCTGTGCTGACACAGGTGCCTACGCCGGGGAGCACTGAAGGACGTAATTGGCGGGGTGAAGGATTGTGGAGCAGCCCGGACGCTCCCAAGCAGGGCCACCCCCCTTCTCGCCCCCATCTGTCACCATCTAATGTGACAAAGTTTTTATCGGGCATCGAGGCACAGGAGATTAAAAGTAAATACTGCAATCAGGAGGCAGCTGGGGAGAAAACGCACCGCATTTCACAGTCAGCTGCACAGCTCGTCAGGGTAGCCGAGTGGCCCTGGGAGGGCAGGGGCGGGGGGGTGGGGGTGGCGTCCAGGATGGGAGTCGGGGGAGAGGGTGCACTCACCCTGTTAAGTAATCATACATGTTATTGTTAGAGTCTCCCCTCCCCAAAACCATTTTATTAGCAGTTAATACCAATACCCTATCTTTCAAACATATCGACTAGTTTCAAAACATTCTTTTCCTTCCTGGACTCCTTGACACCAGCTTCCTCTTACACACACACACACACACACACACACACACACACACGCGCGCGCGCGCGCGCACACACCCTGAGTAGTTACCAACCCCTACCCCCACCCCCCAAAAAACCTTCTTTCTACTTGCTGTCCCTATTGGTTCATCAATCCTGGGTTTCATAGACTGAAAAGAAGAAAAACAGAGAACACAAATTCAAGGAGGTGACCCCCAATGACATCATGCATCCGAGATAAACCCCAATATGAACAAACAGACAAAGACGTTAGAGAGAAAATGCTCAGGATCAGATCAGGCCTAATCCCGGAGCCAAACTGCTTTGGAGAGTTTGTAAGACTGTGACCTTCTCGGAGAGGACTTCCCGGCCCTCCGTCCCAAATACCTTTCTCTCTGGGTGGCTTTGAACTGCCCACTTCTGGTCCCCTCACTGGGCACTCAGCTCCGGTGCTTCTTCACCATAGGATGACTGTGCACCAGAGGCTTTCCTTCATCTCTGGCCTGACATCGAGTCGATGAAAAAGTTGAAGGCCAGGAGAGCTAAGGGTCGTGCTCAAGGTCACCACGATAAGTCACCCGGGGTCCCCTGTCCTCGTTCTTCAATAAGCAAACAGTGGGAGTGGGGTGTGGGTGGGGACAGTAAGGTGCCACCACTGAAGTGTTCTTTTGTTGTTGTTATTCATTACTGCCCTGCACAAAGCCACCACACATACTCCCCGTCCCTCCATTCCTTGAGCCATATGTTCACTTATTTAGAATGCAAGCTCCACTTTCTTTTTGTTTATTTATAATTCAGCATCTCTAGTGCCTAGACCATATCCTCGCCACCCATCCACTGCCACCAGCAGTCTACTCTCCTTCGCAATGGTCCTATAGCAGGCCTCCGACACTGGAAACCCTTATGGGAACAGACAACTTCATCTTTCAGTGAGCAGCCTGATGACTACTCCCCAGCATCACCGTGGAGAAGCCACATGGGCTTACTCTGATGGAACCAGACCTCTGAAGCCAGAAAAGCCACATAGAGATGCCTCCCAGTGCTGAGATGCTAGAGAAGTCACAGAGAGGCCCCTGTCAGTGCTGGGATGTTTCTACCACCACTGGATACACAAGACTCTGCACCCACTGGCCTGTGATGGTTGTGGCGTCATTGCATGTGCCTAGTGAATCTGAAGGAGACTTTGTAGACTGGCTTCAGACATATGGACTAATACCAGACTTGTGGGCTTAGACTGGATTGAGCTTGGGTGCTTTCTAAATGTTCCATTTCTCATATATAAACCTCTCCCTTATAGATGTGTGTGTTCATAAATTTGTTTCTCTAGTCTACCCAGACTAACACAGAAACAGTAATCAGAAAATATGGTCTTGATGATGGAAACAAAGCTGAGAACACATGATAGACTTTTGTAAGACAAATGACTTTTTCATTGCAAATCCTTTTTTTCAGTAACATAAATGACATCTACATGTGTGGACTTCTCCAGGTGGAATATAGAGAAGCTGAATTGACTACAAAATTAAATCAAATTCCTGAGATCCAAAATAGGACATAGCGTCTATCCCACGGACGTCTGAGAACATCGCAAGGGCAGATTTGATCTACTGAACACTAAGGACGGAGGCCTGATGAGCTGTGGGAGGACATGAAAACAGCATACATGAAGAAAGCAAAAGGTCATGAAGACGACCAGAAAGGAAGACAAAAGTCAAGGTAGACGTCAGAAGAGACCCTGAAGCTTGCTTTCAATCATAGAGTAGGGAAGGCCAATGCAAGAAACGATTGCATTGAGCATGGAGCAGAACAGAAAATGTCAAAGGGAAGCTTGAGCAGACAATGTAAAGTAGTACAATGAAAAGGGGGAAGACCCAGAGCTAGAGAGTCACAAAGGAAGAGCACGCTCAGCATGCTTTAAACTGAACTGAAGGGAGAAAATGGAGCCTTGAGTTACAGTATTAAAAGATTCCACGGGCCAGATAATGGGTAGCGCAGGAAGCATCAGAAGAAGATGGGACAAACGCACAGAGTCACTGTATGGAGAAGACCTGGTAGACAGCCTAGCCTTTCAGGAGGCAGCGGGTGAGCAAGAACCAGGGGTACTGAAGGAAGAAGTTCAAGCTGCACCGAAAGCAATCACCCAAACAAGGTTCCAGGAATCAACGGCGTAGGAGTTGAAATGTGTCAACAAGCTGATGAAGCCCTCTCACTCATCTATGCTAGGAAATTTGGAAGACAGCTGCTTGGCCAACTCACTGAATACGATGTATATTTGTGCCCATCACAAAGAAAAGTGAGCTAACAGGATGTTCAGGTTATAAAATAATAGCATTGATATCACATGTAAGTAAAATTTTGTTGTCGCTCATCCAACAATGGTGGCAGGAGTACATTGACAGGAAGCTGCCAGAAGTTCAGGCCAGATTCAGAACAGAATGTGGAACACTGTTGGTGACAGATGGATCTTGGCTCAAAGCAGAGAATACCAGAAAGATGTCGAGTTGTGTTTCATTGACTATGCAAAGGTATTTGACGGTGCGGAATATAAACTTTGTAGAAGATTGGAAACAATGGGAATTCCAGAACACCTCGTTGTGCTCCTACAGAATTTCCGCATGGATCAAGAAGCAGGTATGCAAACAGAATAGGACAATGTTGCATGAATTAAAATCAGGAAAGATGTGGGTCCAGATTGTATCTTCTCACATAAGGATCACCTTCCTTGGGAATGGGCACATATAAGAATCACTGCCAGTTAGTGGGCCAAGTAGCTGTCTTCAATCTGAATACAGAACAATTCATCAGAGAAGCTGGATTATGTGAAGAATGTGGCATCAGGATCAGAGGAAGACTTATTCATAATCAGCTATGTGCAACTGACACCACCCTGCTTGCCGAAATGAGGAAGACATGAAATACTTGCTGATGAAGACCAAGAACAGCAGCCTTAAATGTGGATTACAGCCAAGGCAAAGAAAACCCAACCCCTTGCAACTGGATTGATAGGTAACACCATGAAAAAGAGAGACAAGATGGAAGGTGCTCATGATTTCATCTTGCTTGGATTCATAATCGATGGTCAAGGAAACCTCAGTCGAAAGACCAAGCCACTCACCACACTGAGTAAATTGGCTGCATGTGAGCCTTTTTAATGTGTTGAAAAGCAAAGATGTTACTTTGGGGCCTAAGGTGTACCTGACCTAAAACACAGTGTTTTCTTTTTTTAACCCTTAATCATTTTATTGGGAGCTCTTACAGATATAATAACATTTCATAGTTCAAACACATCAAGCAGTGTTGTACAATTGTTTCATAGTTTCAAAACATCTTCTTTCTTCTAGAACCCCTTGATATCAGTTCCCCTGTATCCCCTTCCTCCCCCACTCTACCCCTCAGCAACCCTTATTATTTCCCCCCTCTAATAGTTTCTTGGCCATATTTTACATAATCCAATATATCCATTCACATATAGTTCTGTTATTTGATCCCATTGAGTGGGGTTATGCCGTCATCAATGCGATCAGTTCCCTATTCCTCCCTCTCAATCGCTCTTCTGATTCAGGGAACCATTACTCCTGTTACTATTTCTGAAGGGTCATCTATCTTGACTCTCATGTACCACATCCTCTTAAATTTACAAATGAACATACACAAATCTAACATGATTAATGAAGTAAAACAAATAAAACCATAATAGTAAAGGGAAGAAGTATTAAAGCACTAGAGGATAGTTATGTGGTTCATCAGTCTATACCACAAGCTGGATTTTTTCATCCCTTCTGTGTAGCTCTTCTGGGAGGGACTGTCCAATGATCTTACAGGTGGGGTTTGGGACTCCACTTTGTCCATGCCACTTCACATCGATGTGGTTGCTTGTTTTGAATTTCTGACCTCCCCTTCCCGTCAACACCTCATGATCACACAGGCTATTTCTTCCAAAGTAGGCTTTGCTGCTTCCCTGATAGATGGCCACTGTTTAAGTACAAGTCTTTAAGACCCCAGGCACCATCAGGCACCATCAGTTTTCTTCACCACATTTGTTTATGCCCCTGCTTTGTCTTCAGGGATTGAGACATAGTGCTTTCAACTGCCTCATACACGTGGTGGAAATTGGACATTGAATAAGGAAGACTGAGGAAGAATCGATGCATTCTAATGATAGTGCTGTCAAAGAATATGGAAAGTGCTGTGGACTGTCAAAAGAACAAACACATCTGTCTTGGAAGAAGAACCATCAGCATGCTCCTTAGAAGAAGCAAGCAAGGGTGGTGAGATTTTGCCTCGTGTACTTTGGAAATGTTATCAGCAGAGCCCAGGCCCTGGAAATGGTCATCATGCTCTGAAAAGCAGAGGGGCAACGAAAAAGAATCACCTTGACAAGATGGACTGACGCAGCAGCTGCAAGAATGGGCTTGAAAATGATAGTGGTTGTAAGGATGGCACAGGGCATCCCTGAGTCTGAGGGACCCAGTGACTCCTAAAGACATTTGCTTCTGGTGACATCAACAGCCCCTAGGTCAAGTTGTGCCTAAAGCATGACCATTGGTCTTTTTGCTTACCTGAGTCATCAAATTGCTTCTCCATTTATTATTTTGATTGAGCCATGTGGCAGTTAGCTACTCTACTGTCAATGTGAGTGAAGGGGTGGAGTCCAGCCTGTCAATCAGGTCATCACCAAAGAGGTCTCTGTGTGGGCACGGCCGGCCTTTTACTGAGGATTCGGGGAACTCCTGCCTTCCTCCCTGGAGGTGGGACACACTCTCCCTGTGATACAGTTCTGTTGACAAGTCACACGGAGCTCTGCTGATGGAGCCAGAGGCCCGGAGTTGGAGGAACCACATGGAGACCCACACCTGTGCTAAGATGTTTCCACCACCACTGGATCCACAAGACTTTCCACCCACTGACCTGTGATCTTCCTGCCTCCAGCATCATTGTACGTGGTTCATGAGTCTGAAGAGAAATTTATAGACTGGTATCAGACATATGGGCAAGTATCAGACTTAGGGACTTGATCTGGACTGGACTGGGATGTTTTCTTCATATGCAATTACTCTTTGATATAAAGTTCTCTCTTATACACATAAGAGACTGCCTCTGGATTTGTTTCTCTAGTCTACCTGGAATAAGACACGCCATGTTGGACACGCCATGGGAGCCACTGCTCCCATCACTAGCAAAGAAGGGTCTTAGCCGTTCTTCATTCAGAATGAATCCATGAGGCTCTTTGTATCCCAGAGCTCACCTGGCTATCATTTGTTTCTTTTCATCTTCCAGATGGAGACAACCCTGTGGAAGAGGAGAATGCACCATGGAGACATAAACGTGCTTAGAAACCTTCACAAAGGAAGCTCATAGGCATCATGTCTTCATCCAACATGTCTTCTTTGAGTGGTATCATGTGCCCTGCCTGGGGAGTGACCTAGACTAGGATGGTGGAGGTAGAAAGAAGGGCTCTGGGAAGGGAATGATGTACAATCCACAGAATCTGTGGAGACATCCATTCAGGAAAGGGGTGTCAAGGCCAAATCCTAGGACCCTTCACTGAGAAAGCTCAGAAGCTGCTACACTCTGAGACAGGGACTCTTAAAGACCCACCAGGAGGTTTATGCTTGAGGAACCCTGGTGGCAGAGTGGTTACACTTCAGGCTGCCACTTGCAAGGCCAGCAGTTCGAACCCCTCAACCAGCTCCATGGGAGAAAGACGGGAGTTTCTGCTCCAGTAAACCGTTGCATAGTTCTCAACCTGGGGGTTGAATGACCTTTTCAGACAGGTCACTCGATTCATAACAGTAGTCTAATTACAGTTATGAGGTAGCAACCAGAATAATTGTATGCTTGGGGGTCCCCACACCATGAGGAACTGGATAAAAGGGTCTGGACAGGAGGAAGGCTGGGAACCGCTGTGTTACATACAGTCTTGGGGATACACAGGGGCAGTTCGACCTTGTCCTGCAGGATCACTACAAGTGACATTGACTTGACGATGACAGTGAGTTTTTTGTCTTTGTAGGTTCTGCTCCAGAGGAGAGTTGGGCGCTGACCCTGTTTAGTGTCATGTGCCTTCACAGTGTCCCAAAGGAGATGTCCAGCAGGCAGTGGGCGCAAGATCACAGGGCTCCCGGAGGTCACTCGGGATTATCTGAGCCGGGGGGGGGGGGGGCGGCAGTTGAGCCATGAGTGCAGAAGAGGACGGGAGTCAGGTGCCACCAAGTCCATTCCAACTAGACAGACCTCTGGTAGAGCAGAGGAGCTGGCACAGGGTGAGCACACCCGGTCCCAGGGAGGAGTCTCAGGACCTCTAGGTGGCAACCCACAGCTATGTGGGCTGAACGTCTGGCTGTCTGAGTCCACCCACAGGGCCTTTTGGAGAATGGCCTTGCCACCCCCCGTCAAAGCACCAGCCACGAACCCCCGGAACACATTCACTGCTGGCAACCGATTGGGAGGTGTGGGTTGGATGGACCCTAGGAACACCGTGAGCAAGACAGGAGGAAGGTCCCACGGCCGCTTCAGCTCCCATGCCTGGCCCGGAGCCACCCCTGCTCTGCTTTCTGACCTGGAGCTCCCTGGGCGCAGCCAGCCGTCTCCACCACCAGAAACCAGCTGCTAAAGCACAGGGACTGGGCCTGTCGTGTGCATCACCGAGGATGGCACAGGGCAGCCTACACCCCTCTGCACCCCCTCTCCCTGCACATCCCCTCCGTATCCCCTTTAGGTAACCATGACTGCAGATACCCCCTGCTGTAGGTATCCACCTCCCAGGGGCTCCACCTCCCAGAAGCGGTCTTCAACCAATGGCAGATGGAAGCTGAGGGAGAAGCACCCAGCTCCTTGGCCCTCAGGTGGGGCCCCTCTGAGTCTGGCTCTCCACAGTCTCCCCATCATCCCAGGTCGGAAGCCCCTTGCAAACACTGCCCACATTGGCTTCTTCCCCTTTTCTGTCTCAAGGACCCCTGGTGGTATCGTGGGTTGAGCTTTGGGGTGATCATCACAACGTCGTCCAGCGGTTCGAATCCACCACCTGCTCCAGGGGAAAGAGATGAGGCTGTGTGGCCAGTCAAGATTCCCAGTACCGGAAACCCACAGGTGCAGTTCCCCATTGTCCTCTGGGGGCGCTGTGCGTTGGAGCTGACGCCACAGAGTCACGTTTCCTGGTCTCGAGTGCTTCTATCTTGGGGCCTCACACCCTGCTTTTGGGGGGTTCTTCTCAGCAGCCCGGCGGTTATTGAGTGGCCAGAGCAGAGCCTGGCTCCGTATCGGCCAACTCGATAGTTCTTGGCTGAGTTAGTAAACGCATCCATCTCTACTTGCTGGCGGTCAGCGGGCTTCAATCTCTGTCCTCCCTCAGCCAGGGGCAGTGGCAGTGGCCACCTAACGTCCAGGCTGTCTCCAGGACAGCGAACTCGGAGACACAACGGCGTGGTGGTGGTGGTGGTGGTGGTGGTGGTGGTGGTGTGTGTACCTTGCTTTGTGCTGCGGTGTGTGTTTGCGGGCGCACAGAAGCTGCCTGTCATTATGCTGCTAATGGAAATACCGCCACGGATCGCAACTCTCAATTAGCTCCCGCGCGCTTGCTGTGACAGCCAGTGCGCAAACAGTGGGGCCTTCAGGAACGCATTCATTTGTAGTACACGGCAGCCCGAAGCGTCCAGTTAGCGGCAGAAATCGACTACTGCCAGAGTCCCTGATTAGCCAACCCGGGGACCACGTGGCTCTCACAGGGACCTGGAAGACCTCTCGTCTGCAGGCCAGGCCTGAGAAGGGACTCGGGAACTGCAGGGAGGCCAGACTGCCCACTACACTCCTCACGAACCTGGCACCAGTTCACCTCCTCGGAGGACAGGTGGCGTCACTAAATCCAAAGCAGGACACCAACCAGGACACGCGGCCATCTGTCCACCGGACTGTCTTTAAAAATCCAGCGTTATGGGGAGTTGGATTTATAAGCTTGGCTTTGCCTGGGGAGAGGTTCCCACGCCATGCCCCACCCACATATGAAACAGGACCAAACTTTGTCTTTTACCCCACTCACTTCAATGTTTCCCCCCAAGAATGAGGCCATTCTTTCCCATAACCTTAATGATAAAAATCAGAACATTTCACATTATGACCGCGCTATTTTCTGCTTCATAATCTGTATTTAAATGTTATCACTAGCCCTCTATCCTCCCTCCTGTTCTTCCAGGAGTCTACTGCTGTTCGATTGCTGGGTTTCCTTTGGTCACTTTTGAGTGGGGACCATTCCTCAGGCTTTCCTTGCCTTTCTTCCTTTTATGAGTCCCCCCTCCCTGCAGTAAACTTTATTGCTGTGAAATACAACATAAAATGTGCCACTTTAACCATTGTAAGTGTGCGACACAGTGATATTAATTATTATGGTACAGCGGATTCATTTAGATGGCCCTTTCCACTATGACCTTTTAATTCTCACCAAATAATTGGGTGAGGCTATGTAAATAAGGTGCTTGTAATTCATCAAGGGGATTGGACAGTTTGCTAATAATACAAATGAAGTGCATGGCACCCTTCCAGGGGTGGGATCGTGTAAATTAGGTATATAGAATCCCCATGAGGGATTGGTTAGCTTGACCATTCTACTAGGCTTAACTGAGCCATCCCAGAAGCAAAGGGAGGGGGAACCTCTGAGAAGAGGTACTAGGAAAACACAATTTTGGACACAGAATCCTTGTAATGAGAATTTCCTGAACACAGGAGACTGAAAGGTGGTACTGAATACCAAAGAGAGAGTGATAGAAAGTGAGAAGCAGCACAGAGAGAAAGGGTAGCTGAAGAACTAAGATCCAGCCAGAGATGGCACAGTAGGCTTCCTGGCCCATGGGGCAAGAAAGCTGAGTGGCTTTAGGTTAAGAATTACTGCCAGAATGGGATATCTAGGCATTCACTTATCAGTGGAGCTAAAGAGCCTTTAACACTTGACCAAAGAGAGCACAGGCCACGTCAGCCCAAGAAACCCAAAGAGAAACTGTTCTGACTGAAGAACTGAATCCCGAGTCATTCCCAATCCTAAATTGTATCCCAGATTATTATTACTTCCCTAGAAAACCACACAATCTTGGGTGCTGTCTGTGATTCCTGTGTGGCCATTGCAACAAATGATTAGAGCCAGCAGAGAAGCAGAGTGCCGTGGAAGATCCGTTTGAGTCAGAATGAGTCCAAAGTTTGCAAAATTAGAAATTAGTAGAAGGGCACTATGTCTGACCTCTGGAACAACGAGCATTGGGCTGTTGGTGCTACTGATGGCCTTGATTTTTCTCACCCTTGTGAACTGAAGTGGAGGGTCGGAGGCTGCCACCACTACACATTTACCACGTGGTACAGGCAGCTCGACTATCTCTCAAACATCTCCCTTCCTTCAAACAGAAGCGCAACGTCCACTCAGCCATAGCCCTCCTTCCCTTCCCCCCTCCACTGCCCAAGTCCCTAGTAACCACTCATAAGCCCTGCCTCTACCCACTTTCCTGTTCTAGGTGTCCCATGTAATCGGGATCCTAAAATAGGTGACCTTTCATGATGGACATGTGCCACTTAGTGTCCTCTTGCTTGTGTTTCATGCTTTGTTGTGAACTGATTAAAAGCTGACATTGCTGGTCCTCGGTCTCATATTCAATGATTCCTACACATTCTGTTGCAATCCCTCAGTGAGCTTCCGGCCTCCATCCCTCCTTCTTTCCTAACACTTCTGAATTGTGTCCCAGGGAAAGGACACAATTGATCCCTTTGATCCCAAGTGGTTCATTGTTCTAAGGTGAGCACACACCACTAGTGTTATTGTTCCCCTTAGAGACCTGTCTATTGTTTGGCTGAAAATGAAGCCCCAGGGTTGAGGGAGATCAGTTCCAGACCTGAACAAGGACCAGGGACCATGGTCTCAGCGGTTCTCCTGAACTCTAAGCAGACAACAGGTCTGGTCTCTTTCATGACTTTGTTCCAGATCTCTCCCCACCCTATCCAGGACTTAACATACCGCCTTGAGGGTTATCTGTGTCCATAGTGTGGACCAGAGTTTAATTTCTCATTGTAGTGGAATAATAGCTCCCTGTTTCTGATGTCCCACATTTTGCTTATCCATCCATTTGGACACTCAGATTTCTTCTACCTTTCGGCTATAGGAAGAAAGGCTGCAATGCACATCAGAATGGAATCGTCTGCCTGGGTCTCTGCTTCCAGCTCTTTGGAGTGTTTATCTTGGAGTGCAATCCTCTGCTAAACTTTCTAAGGAACCACCAGACTCTGTTCCACGTTGACTGCATACACCACTGCACAACACCCCCACCCACCTCCAGCAACTAGGACTAAGGTGCCAGTGGGTTTCGGTCTAGCTAAACAGATGTGGAGACCCCTCATTTGTATGACTTTAGCTGAGTTACATTTATATAACAGAGAATAAAAATGCCCCAAAGAGAAAACTAAACTGCACTCACTGCCATCGCACTGATGCCCACACAAAGCGACCCGGTAGGACCGTTCCTGTGGGTTTTTGAGATGGTAACTCTCTCCCGAGTTGTAGCTGGTGATTTCTAATGGCCGACTTTGCAGTTAGCACTCCACCGATTCTGCCAGGGCTCCTGCATTAGTCCGGGGAGACTAGCGAATCCATAGACAAATCCATAGACACTCATTTGTGTATAAGGGACA
>PVJH01029198.1:0-26448 GCA_004026705.1 Nesogale talazaci | reverse complement strand
CTTCCGTTTTCAGCTCAATACACAAGCTACTGTCTCACTAGAGCTCCTTTACCATGCCAATGGGGCTCCTTCACTATGTTCCCTTTAGAGCAACAGCTATGAAATACGTGGAGACTGCAGGATTAAATGATCCAGCACACGTTTCGTACATAGGACGTGTATTTAACCTTGATCTTTATGTTCTCTGATTGAGTTTTTGGTGGAAGGTATATAGCCCAAGTCAATTATTTATATGCACAATTATATCTTCTAGAATCTTTCCTCTCCTACTTTTTTAGCAAAGCCTTCAAAGTTTCTATTTTTAATTTTATCATTTTATATTAAATATTTTTCCACAGATATAAACTCACATGTCTATTCATTCTAAACTGCTCTGTGAATTCCCCATAAAAGAATCGCTTCAGAAAATTTATATTGATAACTTTCTTTAACTGAACAAGGTAAATAATTATTAATAGAATCCTCAATCTTGATATTAATTGAGATAGCCATAAAGGAAGACTTAGTGCCTCAAGAATGACTACAGATCAGCAGAATTGGATTTCACTGTCCTTACTAAATACAAATTATAAAATGATGAATCCCTTCCCCCAAATAATCATAGCCATGGTCTGTGTACACTATTTAAATTGAACATGACAATAACTTCAGTAAAATATTCCGTTTTATAAATTATACTAACCTATCTCTTTTTTTCTTTACTGCTTTCCTTCCTTGTCCTTACAAATGTACATTATCACCACAACACATCGAAAACTCCAGCTCTCTGGAACCACATTTCTGCCTGTTTAATTTTGCTTCAATCCTTCTGCACACTGTGGCAGGCCAGCAGAGTCACACATAAGCACTGTCACATGCTTTTTCTGTTGTTGCTAAGAGAGGCATTACAGATGGCAAAAACTGGCTGCTTCACATCACATGCTACACACACAAAAGAGCACATGATGATTTAAAACAGCTTAAACATCCAAGGGAAGTTTGCTTCTCAGTGTTACAGTTTCATGTGTCAGGTGAGCATGTCACCATTTATTAAAGACAAACAAACTGCTGAGTCAACTTAAAGAAAATGAGCTTCTATGCAATCATGAAATCCATTAAATTCCTTTATCATTAGGAGATTCATAAAAAAGAATAAGTTTTTTAAACTTCCCTTAAATATTTAGTTTCTCTTCCTATGATTTCGGGTATAAATATGTAACTCATTTAAAGGGGAATAAACTTACACAAATACAAAATTTCAAGGTAATGTATAAAAATCATGTGATAAAGTTCATATCATGCTTGACTTTCGATATTTCTGAGCAATGTATTAAATCTTCTCTTTCTTGTGACTTTACTCCTAGTAAATCTATTTTAGTCTGGGAAATCGCATGTCTTTTAAAATATAGAATTCTATTTTTATTTTTAGTAAAACTTTTTAGTAGAGGTTCTTAGTGCTTAGTTTTATTTGTATTTTGTTCATTCTGGAAAAATGTCATTAATTTTGATGAGAAAATTTGAACATATTTTCTTGGAAAATTTTGAATGTGATTTTTTTATGTCGTGAAAAGCTTAGAATTGGAGAGCTGAAATAATTTCTCAGCTTACAATTAACTTGAAAAAGAAAAGAGTCTATTATTTAGCCAAAATAACTAAGGCATTGCTCAGTTCTTATTTGTATGGTGAATACTATGTGCATGAAAATATCTAATAGGGGTGGTAGAATGTTAGATTTCTCTTTAACCTCCCTGAGTTTCTTGGGAGAGTTCATGAGACTATAACACATATGTGACTATATTTTAAATAATACATTTTCATTTAAATATGCATTTCCATTAGGTATTGGCTTAATATTTCAAGACATTGGGCAAAGTAGTATCTATACAGAAAAAAAAGTGAGAATAGGCCAAAAAAAAAGAATGAAAACAAACAATAAAGAATAAGAATATCTGTTTTGAAATAAAAATATCACCTCTAACATAGTTTCTAAGAGCAAATTATACATAGAGATGGATAACATGTACACATATTTGTGTACATATTGTAAGTGAGGTGTTTATCTCAAGACATGAAAAATAAAACACTTAAGCTAATGATAGAATGGGTTTTTCAATAATCTATTTCTAGATGAGCATATCATTTGGAATGCTCTCAGAAGAAAAGCTTCTTTTACTTTACCTTGCTTGCTCGGACATCACTTTCTAGAAAATCCTTTAATAAAATTAATGAAATTGAATTTCTTTCTTTATAATATCTATTCTACTAATTAACTACTCTAGCTGATTTAGTTGACAAATATTAGGAATGAAATATATATTTGTTTGTTAAATATATATATGCTATATATGTTACAGCTAGAGTATCATATACCTGAGAGATATATAACATTAGGAGAACGTATGACCTTATAGTGAAGATAATATCTATCACATATTATCAATAAGAAAATCTAAACAAGACTTAGTTCGAGATCAAATTGTTTTAAACTTACTTTTTAAATTTTTTATTTATCTATTTATTTTATTTTTGGGGGTTATCACTGACATCTGGTGGTCATGGGAGCTACCCAGCGCTGCTCCTGAGCTGCCGCTGGATTTGAACCACCAAGCCCTCTGGCTGCACTCCCACACTCAACCACTTATGCCACCAGGACTCAGCCCCAAATTTTTATTGGAAAAAATGGGATTATAGATCACATATTTATACAACTCACAATTTTTTCAGTGAAGCACTGATTTACCAATTAGAATTTTTTTTCTTAAAAGTAATTTAAAAGGCTGAAACCTAACTTGCTCCTCTTAATTTAGCTTCTTTATTCTAAATAATTTGCCTGTGGAACATTGATTTTCACACTTTATTCCCCACAAAAAAAATGTTCCTAATTTCTTCCAAAGGAGATTTCTTATGCTAAGTAGACATTTGAACCATGGATTAAGCTTCACTGGATTGGTGGTGATTCACAGATCTGACCACATTCCCTTCTAAATATGGAGATTGGCTACTCAGTAGAGAAGTATCCTGCTTCTGTTGGAGGTGCTGTCTCCTGTGCTTTATCTGTTTTGTATCAGGCAAATCTAGATATGAACCATAGGCTCTACAGTAGTTCACACAGTCTATGTGGACCAAATAATTTTTTTAAGTTTTAAAATTGATATTAATTGAAAGTGAATACATATATGATTCCATAGTTCAGTGAGGTCAAGCAGAATTGTACACTTGCTATCACAGTCAGCATATGAGCTTCAGTAAACCCAACTAGAGAGCTGGAGCTAAAGCTGAAGGCAATTCCCGTGCCCCTCGCTCTCCTGCTCACACACTCCATCACTCTTTGCTCCCCATTCCTATTCTTTGACCTTTGTCCACAATTTCCTCCTGGAGTTCCTAATTATTCTGCCACTCTGTACATACATTCAACTCTACTTGTCACCTAAACCCAAGTCTGCACTCTACAGCTCACAGAAGAACCTATTCGTAGGACTAATTTGTTTTAAAAGAAGAATTTGGCACTTTATTCATATGGTGAATTAAATACAGCTCATAAAATGGAGTGAGAGGTGGGAGGAAAGGGTGAGCTCCAAACTAAGACAGAAAAAAAAAAAAAGAGGGCAGGTAAATACATAAGAGATGGGACAGGCTGAGCCCTGCTGGCATAAGTGGTTGAGTGCGGGACTGCAGCCCCTGGGCTTGGAGGTTCAAATCCAGCAGCGCTGGGCAGCTCCCACGACCACCGGAGGGCAGTGATGCCAAAAAAAATAAAAAAAGAGAGAGAGAGAGAGATGGGACAGATTCAGCAGAGGTTAACTCATGATGAGTCTAACCTTCATTTGGGGTTGAGGAGAAGGGTTAAATCCTGGGAATTCTACCACTTTTCATATCAAGCTAATGCTCTGCGTTTACCTTATCACATGCTACCCAAGCTACCCAGATCCTGAAGCATGAGTCCTCTCCCCAACTGGGTCTTGGAGTATTTCCCATGAATATAGTTGATGGTATATATAAAATGTCTCAATATAAAATTTTTAAATAATTAGATTTGCTTTGTATCCTAAAGGGGATGTTGCCAGGGAATAATTTATGCTTAGGTATATTTTTGTATGCTTTTGTTAGGTGCGGATGCATTAGTACAACTCATAGCAATCTTATGGTCAACAGAAGGAAACAATGCCCATTTCTGCACCATTCTCACTATTGTTCTTGTGATTGAGCCCATCACTGTAACTATTATATCAATCCATCATGCTGGGAACATCCTCTATTGTGCTGCTCTTCTGCTTTGCCAACCACGATGACCCTCTTCAGGGACTGAGGTCTCCTGAAAGTTTGTGCAAAGTACATGAGAAGATGTCTCGCCATCCTGGCATCTAGATGGCTCTGTCTTTACTTCTTCTAAGACAGATTTGCTGGCCCTTTTGGCAATTCATGGTACCTTTGCTATTCTTCACCAGAATCACAATTCAAATGAGTTGATTCTTCTTTTATTTTCCTCATTCAAAGTCTATATTTTACCTGCATATGATGCAATGGAATATGCCATGAATTGGATCAGGTGCACCTTGCTCCTCAAAGTGTTATAATTGCTTTCAAACACTGTAAAGAGCTCTTGTGTAGCAGACTTACCCAGTGCAATGTGTTCTTTGATCTCTTGACTGTTACTTTCAAGAGCAGTGGTTATGGATCCTAGCAAGACACAATTCTTAACAATTCCCACCTTTCCTCCATCTATCATGATGTTACTTATTAGTTCTGTTGTGAAAAATTTGGGCTTTTTTACATTGGGTTGTATCCCACAGAAGTCTGGAATCATTGATCTCTATTAGTAAGTTCATTTTTATATACAAAATGTTATTTTTAGATAATTATTGGTGTTATCATGTACCCCCTTTATATATATAATATCTGATTCAAGGGATCATTGATGTTCTCAAATGAAGGAACAACTAAAAAATAGCTAGTAATATTTAATACACAAATAAAATGAATAATTTCAATAAATAGCTTCTTTTTAAAATTGCATTTACATATTTCATTCAATATATTGACAAAAAATTTTCCTTTTAGGTAAGATCATAATAAGCATATAGTAATTGGGAAATTAAGAACATCTTCAAAATTAATCATCTAGTTATTACTAGATTAATGATCTCTGCCTTGTCTTTCTATAGTCTAAAATTTTTAGATCTTTTGTTTATACATACATACATGTATATATATATTCCCATAGTCTGTATTATGACTCAGTACTGAACATTCATTTAAACATCTATCTATCTGATGTCTATTATGCTTTACATTTGTTTTGGAAGAAGTGCAGGCACAATTATAATGAGATTTCAACTCATGTACTTTGGACATATCATCAGAAGATATCAGCTCCTGAAAAAGGACAATATGCTTTTAAAATAAAAGCTCAGCAACAATAGGAAAATCCTTTCTGGGACAGATTGACTGTTTTTGCACTACTAGGCTCAAGAAAAGAACAGTGGTGCAGGGGTGTAGCACTGGCAGTGTTCTGTTCAGTTATAAAGGGTTGCCATAAGTCAGAAATGGTCCATGAAAATGTTTCAGAGTTGTATTCTGTGGAAATTATAAATGAATACATGACAGTATATAATTTTTACTCAAAAGACCTGCAGTATAATCAGGTCAAAATATGTAACCATGGAAACTATTTTGAAAACATGTTCTTATTGTGTTTATAAAGGAAATCAGACACTTGAACAAAACCTTTGCTTATTAATGCATATGTTTGAAGTTCTAACTAGGGCAGATTTGTCTCCTCACAGTACTGCTCTGATAGGGATGGGGATTTAGAAATTAATTATATAAAAGAGAGGGAGTGTCCACACCCCCTTCTCCTCCCCTCTCTCATGCCCCCAGGAATCATTGCTTGCCCAGTCCTTTTTGTGGCACATAGTGTCTCCAGAGGGTTGTATTCCTCTGAGCATCATATGTCAGCATGGAGGTTGGACCAGCTCTCTTCCTCTTCCTCTTTTCGTCCCTGTGGGTGTTGGGTTCTGGCCCCTCCCCCAATCTGTTCTCTGCCATGTCCACTTCTAGGGATGGAGTCCATCTTACTCTGATTATGTCCGGCTCTGTAGCTTTCTCTTTTCTTGCATCCTTCCATGCATCCACACTGTCCTCATGGTTGGGTGTTTCATGGTAGGAACTGCTCGCCCATTCCAGTTTCTATGGAGACAAGAACAGTACTCCCCCCCTGCCCCAGGTGGGTAAGTGCCCCATTCCCTCTGTTATCCTTTCACTTTTGAACTCCCTTTTATCTCCTTACCCCCTCCCCACCTCATCCTTCTCCCATTACTGTGTTGCACCCAGCATGTACCTCCCTGGGGGGTAGAGGGAGCAACAAGTGGTCTGGAATCAATGGAAAGGAGGGTGTGGGAAGCCTGGTCGGGATTAAGCAAGGACAATGAATATATGAGGAAATACTGAAATGCCAATGAAGGTGGAACATGATGGTGGGACAGGAGGGAGATGGAAGGAAATAGAGGAAAGAGCTAGAAGGCAAAGGGCACTTGCAGAGGTCTAAACATTGATATGTCCATACATAAATACAACTATCTATTATAAGGTGGAAATAAATTTAAGAACATATCTATAGGCCAAATACTATGTTAGCAAGTGGCCCTTGGGCTCTCTCCCTGGTGCTCCCTCAATGCAAGAACACTTTGTTCTATAAATCTGGTATTCCTTGAGCTCACTGGCCCAACATGATCACTGAAGTTAAATGGGTGCACAAGCAAATGTGGTGAAGAAAGCTGACGGTGCCCAGGCATCAAAGGATATATCTAGGGTCTTAAAAACCTGAAGATAAACAAGAGACCATTTACTTGAGAAGAGACCACAGCCACACAAAAGAAGCACAACAGCCAGCATGGCTACACAGTGGTGAAAGGTCTAGGCAACAGACATCAAATGGGAGGGAAATATCCCTGTGTGCACACATCCCCAAGGTACCCACTGAGGACATGTGGGAGCATGAGTAAGAGAGGTGAAGAAAGCAGATGGTGCCCAGTTATCAAAAGAGATAGCATCTGGGGTCTTAAAAGCTTGAGCAGAAACAAGCAGCCATCTAGCTCAGGACCAACAAAACCCACCATAAAAGAAGCTCACTTGTCTGTGTGATCATGAGGTGCTGAAACAATCAGGTATCAGACATCAAAGAACAAAAATCAAAATCAATGGACCAATTGACTCCCAATATTGCTGAAGACAAGTGTATACAGAGGCAAACAGAGTAGAAGAAACAATAGTGCCCAGCTACCAAATGATTGAATGTCTGAAGTCTCAAAGACTTGAAGATAATTGTGTCACCATTCAGTGCAGAAACAGCAAAGCCCACATGGAGGAAGCACACCAGCATGTGTGATCAAGAGGGGCTGAAGAGAGCAGGTATCGAGCATCAAAGAACAAGAATCAAATCATTACGAATGAGGGGAGAGCAGGGTGGGGACCTAAGGCCCACTGGTGGGTAATTGGTTACCCCTTTAGAGGGGAGCCACGGGGAGGAGACAGACCAGTCAAGGGGCAACTGGGCAGTGATGATGCATACAAGTTTCCTCTAGTTCCTGAAGCCTTTCTCCCCCCCAACCATCATGGTCCCAACTCCATCTTACAAATCCAGATGGACTGGAGAAAGTACACTGGTGGAGAGGGGAGCTGGAGACATGGGGAAACCAGGATGGGTGAGCCCCTTTGGGCCAGTGGTTAGATTGGAACTGCTGGAGGGGTGGAGAGAAGGTGGGGTAGAGAGACGGAACCAACGGCAAGGATATACACATAAGCTCCTATTTGAAGGATGGGCATCAGGGGAGTGGGTTGGGGGAATAGGTCAGGCAGTGTAAGATATGACAGAACAACAATAATTTATAAAGAATTGAGGGTTGGTGGGAAAGAGAGAGCAGGGTAAGGGATGGAAAAGCTGATACTAGGGGCTCAAGGGAAAAGGCGGATGATTGGAGAACGATAATAGCAGCAGACATGTGAAGGTGTTTGACACAGTATGTTTATTTATGTATTGTGAAAAAGATGTATGAGCTCCCAATAAAATGATTTAATAAAAAGAAAAAAGAAAGCAAAAAAATAGCTGTAAAATTTCAAAGAATGTACAAATGAAAGGGGTGTTACAGAGACATTTATTTCTAAATAAAATATTAATTTTGCTTAAAAATAGATAGGGAAATAAAGACTTGGTGTGGCTGTATTATGCATAAATGTCCACACTAAAGACAATTTTTTACATGAAGAAAGATTATATGTTTCAGCTGTGAGTGTTGACTCTTAACAGGGGTTGTGTTCTACAAAAGCAATTTCAAAAGCCTGAGGTGTAAGAGGGTTTACTCAGCAAGAGAGACACTGCTGGAGTGTGGTACTGTAGCCAACCCAAAGTCCCTTAAAGGTTTTACTATGCTGAAATCTCACGAAGCTTAGAACAAGGGATACTCTCTCTCTCTCTCTCAGTTATATTCTATCAAATACCAGAGAGAGGACGCTAACATGACTTCTGGAGAAGCAACCCAGCTGAGAAAGTTATTTGAATTCCAGGTATATGAGTAACCTCAGCCCAAAGACTCTTTGTTTTACTGAAGATTTAATTGTTGGTGACTGTTTTAAACTAGACAATCTACTAAGCAAAATAACTGGGAGGGAGAAATTATCCTCTCCATATGAAAGAACCATGTTAAGAAAGGCCAGGAGTGTGAGGAATCATTTTTTTTTTTTTAGGCATCACTGCCCTGGTGGTGGGAGTAGGAGGCCCAGCCTTTGCTCCTGGGAGCCGGAATCGAACCTCCATCCCAGTGGGTCGCAGTCCCGCGCACAACCAGAGGAATCATTTTTAAATGGTCTTTCTCACCATGGTCTTGTAACTTTCACCAAACTATTGGGTGAAACTCTGCTGGTAAGGCATTTTGTGACACTTGCTTGACTGGGTCAGCCCATGAGGCTTAATGGACCTAGGAATCAAGAACCAGATCAAGGCTTGACTGCAAGCACAGCTGAGATGTGCCTGTCCTGATCAGAGAATGCATCTAGGGTATTCCAGAGGTGAATTGTTACCTTTACTTATGTAGCAGACCCCATGATTGTGAGTACAATCTATGACTTCTGTCAGGCCATTGCACTGAGTTTAAAAACCCAGCAGAGAAGTAGAGAGTGTGATAAGCACGGTCAATCATTCAGTGAACATTTATGAAAGCCTACAATGATCTAGACACTGTGAAGTGAGAATTAAATCATGGATACAGCACAATTGCTAGTATAATAGAGTAGATAACAGAAACATGTATACTAGATATAATCTCTAAAATATTCTTCAGGCCATAATTTTGATGCCTTTTGTTGTTTCCCCACAAATTGAAATTAAAAATGAAGTTTAAAATTTGCATATTAATTTTTGCTACTACATTTACAAAAATGCTCATCTTATGTCACAAAACCTGTTTTCATATTGCATTAGCATACATCTATAGGCTTGTTTGCACTGGTGGTGGCAGGTGTTAAATGTTAGGTTTATCCCCACAAACTCCATGGCTCAAACTCACCCTCTCACACTGGGAGGAAGATGCTCTGGAGTCTGACACAGAATGAAAAGCTGGGATCCTTTTGGGGGTCACCATGAGTTAGAAATGACTCAATGACACTGGATTTGGTTTGGGTTCAGTGTCTTGCAATATTTAATGAAAAACTTCATTAAGTTGAGTAGAGATCTCTTTTTCTTCTAATATCCTGTAGATTTATAACATTGCCTTAGACACGTTTAAAAGATTGAACAGGTCAATTAAAACACTTTGATAGCACCAAATGTCTCCCTGCTTTACCCTTTGAAAACAGAAAAGACCATTCTCATTCATTTTAGGAACTCAGGAGACATGTCGACTTGGGATAGAGAGAGGTGGGTAGTGCCTTAGAGAGAATATGAAGATTTCATGATGGGATCTGCAGACTATCTGATTCAAAAATCTCTACAGTTTTGTTGAAATGTAGATTTATAAACATATAACAGTCATTAAATGAGAACTTTTGAAGTGGATGGAGCAATCGACCTTTGAAGCAACTCTCTATGTTGGTTCATTTCCAACCTCATTTTTATGTGGAACATACTTTAATCCAGCCACTTTATTTTGCAGGGGGAGAAAGGGAAGTCCTAGGAGAGCAAGTGACGAGTATTCCAATAAACTTCCTTCTAGAAACCACATGAACAAAACAAATGTGATATTTTGGAATAGGCACTGAAGCAAAAAGAAGGAAGAATATGAAAAATCTATAAGAAACACAAAGAAAAATCCCCACAGTTGATTTTCACCCCCTCCCCCCACACACCACCATGCAAAGTCTCTATGACAAGCATTTCTTCTTTTTGGAGAAATTTTTCAGCTGTTCACCACTGAAGTGGAATTTTAAATGTTGTTGACCTAAAATATGCTTCAAAGCATTTGACAAGTAAGGCAGTGAAAGTGACAATAACACTGTTTTTTCAGGATGTATCATCTTTGACTAAATACAAAATCAAAACATGGGGGGAAATAGGGTGCACACTTTGGTATAAGCAACTGGCAGTGTAGGTGACACAGAATGAATTTATTGAAACCGTAAGTTTCAGATTATAATTTTCCATTTTAAGATAGATATTTATGTGAATTGATCATGTATTCTCTATATGGGTTTAAAGTGACAATATGAAAGGTCATATAGGAACTTAAAGGACACTATCTTTATGTTTACTGAGAAGGGACAACTCAAAAGAGGTTAAAACACCAAAATACTCATTGTCATCAAATTGATCTCTTTGAGAATAGTTACACAGTATAAAAAATGTAATCAATGTCATTGAATAACTAGGAGGCAAAAGAAATTTATAGATGTCTAAATACAGGCATATACATAGGTAAACATATTTATATATGATGATAGATATATATAGAGATAGATGTGGACATTTTTATAGGGCTAGTATTAAGGCAGCAGATGGATATTGGCCTCCATTCAAGCACTTCCTCGATGCAAGAACAATTCGTTCTGCTAAATTGGCATCCCATAATGCTCACCACACGATTGCTAAAGACAAATGTGTGCATAAGCCAAAGTGGCGAAGAAAGCTGATGGTGCCTGGCTATCACAAAATATAGTGTTTGGGGTCTTAAAAGACTTGAAGGTAAACAAGCAGCCATCTAACTCAAAAGAAGCAAAGCCCACATGCAAGAACACCAGCCTGTGTGACCAACAGGTGTTGAAGGGATCAGATATCAGGCATCAACAAACTAAAAATTATACCATTGTAAACAAACTAAAAATTATATCATTGTAAATGAGGGAAGTACAGGTAGGGAAACCAAAGTCCATTTGTAGATAATGGAACATTCCCTTACAGAAGGGTGGCAGGGAGGAGACGAGCCAGTCAGGGTGCAGTGTAGCAATGATGAAACACACACAACTCTCCTCTAGTTCTTCAATGCTTCCTCCTCCCTCGCCCCTCCCCACATACTATCATGATCCCAACTCTACCTTATATATCTGGCTAGACCAGAGGATGTACACTGGTACAGACAGGAACTGGAAACATGGGGACTCCAGGACAGATAATCCCTTCAGGACCAGTGGGGAGAGTGATGTTACTCTGACATTGAAGTGAAGGTAGAGTAGAAAGAGGGAACCTGTATATATATATATATATAACCTATATATAAAAGAGGGATCTATAGATAACCTCCTTCCTGGGATATGAACAACAAGAAAGTGGATGAAGGGAAACATCAGAGAGGGAGTGGGGAAATGAGGAGCTGATATCAAGGGTTTAAGTATTAATCAAATGTTTTGAGAATGATGAGGACAACAAATGTACAAATGTTCTTGACACACAATGGATGGATGTATGGATTGTGATAATAGCTGTACGAGTCCCCACAATAAAAATTATTTTTAAAAAGAAATAAACATGTAAAAACTTGAATTGGTATTTATCTTGCTATTTACATTTTCTATGACATAAAAAATTAAATGAGCTATTTTGAAAGATTGCTAACAGGTTTATTTCAATCTGTGCTTTAGTCTGCACTATTCTTACTTTTGATTACTAGCCGTTAGGATCATTTCACTTAGCAGGCACAAGCTGATGTTTAATGATTTTCCAAGCCATCAACCCACCAATTATCTCTCCGTTTGCAGAACTGCGGTGACTTACATGTTTCTATGATTTTATAGACTCAGGAATTAATAGAGTGATCCATGCGAGGCAGGTTTTACAGGAACCTCCTGGGTAAGCCAGAAAGGACAGAAAGGCCTGGGGATCTGCTTCCAAAAACTAAACAAAAGCCTGGTGGATACCAACACAGCATTGTCGAATACAGTTCTGGAAGATGAAGCTCTCCATCTAGAAAACTCATTCATTGCTACTGAGTTCATTTCAACTCACAGTGACCCTGTAGGGCAGTTTAGAATTACCCCTAGAGATTTCCAAGGTTGTAAATCTGTACGGGAGCAGAAAGGCTCACTTCTCTTGGTTGGTTTTGAGTTGCTCCTCTTGATATTAGCTGCCAACTTGTGAGGTTCAGCTGCACCAGGCTGGAAGGCACTCAAAGCCCAGCTGGGAAAGTGCTGCTATGAGACGCTCTGGCACTTGACAATGACCTAGCCGCCAATCTCCATCCTTCAAGGAGATTTTAAACACGTACGAAGTTGGGGTAAATCATGGTATTCTGGGTGTTCTTAATATGTTTATATTCCTATTAACTTATGAAGCATTAATATTTTGTAACTATGTGTATACATGTTTTACTCACTTGGACCAGTTCTTTCCTAGAAATATATAATTCAAAAGATTTGTTTTAGAAAGCAGTCTCAGAATGAGGGGCCAATTTTTTAAGGAAGTGCCTGCAAGGGAAATGGAGAGAAGAGAAACACATTTAAACTTCCTAAAAGGCAACTGTGATGCAGACCAAGAATGTAGGTGTTGGTAATAGCTTTCTCTTTGGATTAGAGTTTTATGTAACAATGCTAGTAGAAATTAATTTTTTACTTGGTGTTGAATTCTTGATGAAGTTTTAACTTGTCCATAGTAGTAAGCTTATAAATGTGTTTGTATGGTAAAATTTCCTTCAATTAAGCCACATAATTCTGAAGGTATTTTATTGCTCTGAAAACGAGATCTCTTGAACATGTTATTTCCTGTACCAACAAGCTAATCTTCAAAGTGTACATTCATAACTGAATATTACTTAGTAATTTTTTTATTAAATCCTGTGGCATTCACTAGTTAAACATGTTTTATTTCTTATACAAAATACTTTTCATGCTAACTTAAGCATATATGAAGGAATTAAGTCATTTTATGTCCTATATTTTAATTTTAAAGTATTAATAAATCAGGTACCAAATAATATTATCAGTCATTAGTGGAGACAAAATTAAAAAAGCATAGCCAGTACTAATATATTTTTGAAGGACCAAAAGCAACTAACATAAACCAAACCAAAACAGACCCTTAAAATATCAGTCACCATATTTAAAGGATACAATCTTTAAATATACATAAGTTGTAATAGTAACGCTTTTATTAAGCATTATTCATTTTGCAAAATTTTGTGTTATGGTTGTGGTTCAATGCATTTAGAAGTCTGTCTTTAAATTGAATAGTTAAAATAAGTAAAAAAACCTAAAAAGATCACCCATTGTTTTTATTACCTAACTTTAATGACTCCTTTACATTTCATGAGAAACAAAGATTTCCATGTAAGATTGCCTTTGATATAAAATGTTTGTATAGATTCATAATATTGAATAAAACTACTGATCATTATAATATTATAAGATATTTGGCCAAGTGCTTACAATGTTATTTTACTGTTATTCTTACTTTGAAATTATATCTAATTCTGTACAACTTATTTTATAGAGGAATATTTGATATATAATCATATTAATAATCTAAACTACATTAAATGAATACGTTAAAGTATGAGTGATTTAAAATATCAACTGAGATGAAAAACCTGGCCATCCAGTTTTGATTTCATTCTATGTGAATCATTAGAATGATGATGTTTCCTTAGAACTATTAAGTAGTCCTAAACTGATGAACAAATATAGAATTTAAACTAAGGGAGTTTTAAATGTTTCCTAATGACATGTCAATAGCAGTCATACACACATTTTCTAAGACATCTTCACGATTTTGTGAATTTGACTAAAATATATAGACTATCCTTTATATAAAATATATAAGCAGGCTTGGCCCTGGTGGCGTAGTGGTTGTGTGTGGGACTGCAGTTCACAGGGTTGACAGTTCAAATCCAGCAGCAGCTCTCTAGGAGCAAGTCTGGGCTTCCTACTCCCACCAGGGCAGTGATACCACACACACACACACACACACACACACATATATATAAAAGCAATGTATTTTGTGAGTTATTGCCACTTAAAGATTTATTTGACTATGTGTACACTAAATATTTTAACACATGAAGTTCACCATTAAGTTGCAATACCTGCACAATAGAGTATGCATTTGGTTCCATGGGAGAGAGATGAGATTGTCAGTTCCCTTAAAGATATATGGTGTGGAAAACACTAACGAGCATTCTAATATTAATATTCATATCCTTGAATATTAATATCACTATAAATTGAGAGCAACTGAATGGAAGTAGCAATGTTTTAAAGAAGGAAAAATGCTGTTTTATTATGTTATCCCACTTATAAAAATTTATAATTACTACCAAGAAAATTGAGTACACAAAGTGTTTATAATCCTGCTTAATAATGATAAGCAATGTTTTACAATCTTGAATATAATATCACACACTCTATGCTATGACTTTTCAATGACACAAAGACGACTTACAAGTGTGTCCCTGATCTCTGTCAATTTACTGTTTTGTTTTAGAGAGGATACAGATAAATATGAAATGCTAAGATGCAGCAGAAGATCTAAATCATAGTAGGAGTAAAGATGGAATATGTGCATTTATTATCATTCTTAATTGCCATTTTAATTGTATAGAACATTTTAATGAAAGTGGCATTTGAATTTGTGTATAAAGGAAACCATTCTGAGTGGATGAAAAATAATCATGTTAAAAACTTTCCCTGGAAAAGGGAAAGTTCACTGTGAATTGAGGAAACAGTATTAGGTTTCCAGGACTGGTTTGAATGAAGAATTAAAGGGACATCAGTTTAGCTCAATTTGGAGAATATTAATTGAACACCTTTTAAACCCATTGCCCATTTGACACACGACAACTCTAAAGGAACTGCTCCCTAGAGTTTTTGAGACTAAATCTTTATAGGAGAAGACAGCCTCATCCTACCTTCTTCCATTAAGGGATTGGGGCCTTTGAAGTGCTGACCTTGAGGTTAGCCCCTCCCTCCACTACAAAGGTTCCAGAAGTTTGTTAGATTCTGAAGGAAGGGAATATAAATCTACACATATTTATTCATCTAGTAGCTCTTTGTTATCCAAATAGTATAAGAAAAGTTGTTCAAATAAACCCTACTCTCACATAGTAACCAGGATAGGGAGGTGTAGTGTATCAGATATTAGAATTTCTGAGTGAAACAAAAGTTAAAGGACGGTTGTTGGAACTCACCAAGAGAGACACTGAAAGACAGGAATGCCTGTCTAATGCTTCTATAAGCTCACACTGTGGGACAACGTTGTAGTGCAGTTCTCTTTAGTATGCACCCCACGGCAACTAACAGCAGGTACACACCTCACATTCCTCCTGACAGCCAAGGATTACTCTGTGCAATCTGTTCCCCTAGAGTGATGGCTGGATGTGATGACTCTCTTTGAAAAAATGCGATCGTTGTTAGGTCCCATCAAGTTGGCTGACCTCATAGCAACCCTATGCAAAACATAACAAAACATCATTAGGTCCTGCATGACCCCCACAACGCTTGCTGTGCCTGATCCCACTGTAGCAATGAGCCAATGCATCCTGCTTATGGATTTCTTCATTTTTACTGATCCTGTATTTTACAAAGCAGGATGTCTTTCCTCAGGGACTGGTCTCTCCTGATAACATGATCCAAGTATGAGAAATGAAGTTTCATCATCTGCTTCTAAAGGGCACTCTGACTTTACTTTTTCTGACACAAAATTATTTATTATTCTGGTAAGCTAAGATACCAATCACACTCTTCAGCAACATCATATTTCATTATTTTTCTTAGATAATCCTTATTTGTTATTCAACTTTTATATAGATATGAAGCAGTTCAAAACAGCATGGGGTGGGTCAAGCAGAACTTATTTTTTAAAATAATCGTCATTTTTAAATGCCCCCAACATTACAATCTCAGAATCGTTCAAAGGTTTGGAAATAACCTTTCTAAGGTTAGTTTACCAAATGACTGTGGATTTTTTTTTCTTTAGATCTAAGGAAAGGGTTTATATACAAAGGGAATGGAACACTGAGAAAGCATCCCAACCAGGTCCAGTTCAAAGTCATAAGTCTGATATTAGCTCATCTGTCCGATACCAGTCTAAAATGTCTCCTTCTGACTCACGAAGTCACAGGTCAGTGGGTGCAGAATCCTGGTGCTGGCAGGTGTCTGCCCATGATTCCTCGCTTCCAGGGCTCAGGGTCCATCAGCAGCATCCAGTGGTGGCAGAAACAACTCATTGTTGGCAGAGGTCTCCATGTTGCCTCTCCAGCTTAAGAGGTCCAGCTTCATCGGGGTCAAGCTGTGCGGCCTCTCCAGCTTCTTGGATGCTGCCATCTTGTCTTGTCCATGATTAATCATTTCTGAGAATAACAACTGGGAGATAGCTTCTCATCTTCACAAGGAAAATATCGAGAGATTTCCCAGGTGTATCAAGAAAAAGCCATGCCCACACAGAGGCCTCATTGGCTGCTCAATGGCTATCTCCAGATTAACAAGCTAGACACCACCCCTACATCTCAATCATGAAATTAGCATAAGCACATGACCGCCACATGTGGTAAGGCCCCCAAAACTCTTAAACTTGGGCCATCCTGGCACACATACCCCATCACCCTGGGTGGACCCATAAACCTCAACCCCTGACCTTTAGCAAGCCAAGGACCCAGGTAACGTGAGTCTGGGCCAGCCTGGAACTCTGAACCGGCGACAGAGGTCCGACCTGCAACCATGAATTCGTGACTTTGGTCAAGCAATGAACCCAGACTTGTGACCTTTATCCAACCTGGAAACCTGAAACCGTGACCCTGGACAAGCCAGGAACCCAGACCAGGTGACCCTGGCCCAGCTAGGAACCCCCAACTCGTGACCCTGGTAAAGCCAGCCACTCATAACCCGTGACAGTGGGCTGGGCTGGAACCACGAACAAGCAACCCCAGACCCACCCAGAACTACGAAGCATCAACACTGGGATGGCAAGGCCCCAAACTGCACAAAGTATGGCCACCCCAGTACCCATACCCCGCCACCCTGGTGGGTCCAGAACCCTCAACCCCTGACTCTTGGCAAGCCAGGGACCCAGGCCACGTGACCCTCAGCCAGCCTGGAACCCTGACAGGGACCCCTGGCCCAGCTAGGAATACTGAAACTGTGACACTGGGAAAGCCAGGTACCCATACCCCGAGACCCTGGGCTAGGCCAGAACTTCGAACCAGTGACCCTGGGCCAGTCAGGATCCAAGACTCTGTGAAACTGGGGCACTAAGGCCCCTAGACCGCATATTTGGGCCATCCCAGGACCCACATCTCTTAATCTGGGGCGGCCCGGAACCCCGAACACGTGACCCCTGGCAAGCCAGTGACCCAGACCACGTAACACTAGGCCAGCCCAGAAACCCAGACGTATGACACAGGTCCGGCCAGGAACCCTGAATTTGTGACTTTGGGCAAGCCATGAACCCAGAACCCGTGACCCTGGCCCAGCCAGGAACCCTGAACCCGCAACACCAGGAAAGCCAGCCACCCACCGACTGTGGATTTTTTAATGCTTGCTATGATCCCTCTGAGGGATTCAAGCACCCTATGCTGGCTATCTTTTTGAAGATATTGATGTGGCTAAAGATTGATAAGGCTTTTCATTCAGAAAGTGACAGATAAATAGAAGACTACTTGCAGCATAGTGGATAAAACATGAGTCAATATGAAATAGCATAAAATAATCTAATTATGAAGTTTTCTCAGTCCTAGTGGTGCCCTTGGGTAAGTTACTACAAAGTTGGCAGTTCAAGCCCACCAGTTACTCTCAGGAGAAAGATGAGGCTTCCCTTCTCCTGTTAGATATACTGTCTTGGAACCTCTGTATACTCACTACACCTAAAAACAAACAACTCTGTCTTGGAAGAATTACAGCCAGAATGCACCTGAGAAGCAAAGATGGAGAGACTTCATCTCTTGTAATTTAGACATCTTATCAGAAGAGACCAGTCCCTGGAAAAAGACAGCAGTCAAAGTAAAGTAGGGGAGTATCAAAAAAAATAAGAATACCATTAATAAAATAGACTCACGCATAAGAACAATTGTGAGGATAGGGCAGATGAGATAGTGTTTGTTCAGTTGTACATAGGGTCACTATGAATTGGACTCAAAGGTTCCTAACAAAAACAACATGGATCAGACAGAATCCTCTTGGAAGTAGTGGGTGTTTTGATGGTATCGATAGTTCATATTAATGAGAAAGAGGATCTGCTCTAAGATAGTCTTGGTATGGAGAGCCAGAAAAAGATATGAACCAAAAATACCTATAAATACATATCAATGGGATTTTACAGATGATTTAATTGTAAAACATGGACAGGTAAGGGGGACTAAGAAATTAAGCATAATTCATATTTTCTACTTTTGTTGAGATACTATTTTCCCTTTTTTAAGTTAACTTAGAAATCCCATTTCATAGAGGTTGGGAAGAAGAAGAAGAAGAAGAACAACAGCATACTAACTCATTGCCATCAAATCGATTCAGACTCAATTCAGCCCTGTTGGACAGAGGAGCATTGTCCCTGGGAGTCCTGAGTGCGGTCAATCTTTACAGGAGCAGAAGAAAGCGTACTCTTGCTGCTGTGGAAAAGCAGGTGCATTCGGATGGCAGACATGTGGCTGGCACCAACTCACAGCACTCTGCACCCAGGGTCCTGAGGATGGGGATAACCCAGATAATAGCAACACAGCTGACATGTTCTTCCAAGTCGCTATGGTCATGTAAATAAGGTGAGGAGAAGTCACACATAGTTTAAGATTTCTAGAAAGGTATCTTACATTAGAAGAGACGCTCACTGGCTTTCTCCTTTTACCTCTTGTTATAATGGCTGGTGGCACAAAGATCTCCAACAATACATTGGGTCATGAGTCAGCTTCTAGAGCAGCGGTTCTCAAACTGTAGGCCATGACCCCTTTGAGGGTCAAATGAACCTTTCACTGGGGTCGCCTGATTCATAACAGTAGCAAAATTACATCATGAAGTAGCAATGAAAATAATTTTATGGCTAGGGGGTCACCACAGCATGAGGAACTGTATTAAAGGTCACAGTATTAAGACGGTTGAGAGCCACGCTAGATTAAAAACCATGAGTTAGGTGAAGGAACAGAAAAGAAAAAGACCTTTGGTTACCTATGATTATGGTGCCTACCATACTACTCTTAATCCATCATTAAGAGTACTTTCTTATTACTTTCACACAGTGGAATAGACAAGTGCTTTGTTTTTACAGACAGGTTTATTGAGATGCAATTTAAATAGATAAAAGTAAATTTGTAGTCATATAGCTTCATGAAGTTGGCTATGCTTCTATCCACTTGCAATAAAAACACAGGCTCAGCAGGCTTCACTGTAATATCCTACTAAACCGTCAGAGGAGAAATAATTTCACAACATCTTCCAAAACATACACAGAATGAGAACACTTTGTACAACCTACCCATTCTATAGACCCAGATGACTTTGGCGTCAAAACAAGACAACAGTAGTATAAAAAAAAAAGACAAAAACAGATCAATGCCTTAAGAGGATATGTGCAAATATTTTAACAAAACTATAGCAAACTAAATCCAGCAACATAAAAATTTACATATGACTAAGTGGCAGAATGATCCAAGTCATTCGTGGCTTATTTATCTTTGGAGAGTTAACCAGTGTAAAAAACTACTAAAATAAAAGAGAAAAATTAAGTTGCCATGTCAATAACTCATTGCTGCCTAATCAATTTTGATTCATAGTAACCTGATAGGGCCGAATAAAACTGTTCCACAGCATGACCAAAGCTGTGAATCTTCCCTGAAGCGTTTCCATTGAAAAAGCCGGAAAACTTGAATGACCAACTCTGCACTTAGCAGCTAAGTACTGTAATCACAACACCACTACATCTGTTCCTGGTCATCTCGATAGATGGACAATTACATGGAACTGAGATAGCTAAGCTTTCTTGTGCCAACCTGGTTGATAAACACATGTGGGATTAATTGAAGGGCTGAGAGATAAAATCGCCTTTCTAGTTCTTGGGTCTCTTGCTTTGTGATGGTGGTCAGATCAGGATGCAGCTCCTTTAACAGTTCCCTGCTTCAGCTGGCAAGGTTCACTTCCTGGGAGACATCCTTGAGAAGCCACATGGACCTACCCTGATGCAGCCCTAGTGCAGGAGCAACCGTGTGAAGACCCTTGCCAGTGCTGAGGTGCTTGCACACTCACTGATGTGGCTTTCCTTGTGCTGTCAGCTTCATTGTGTGTGTTTTGTGAGATTGAGGAGGAATTTGTAGATCTGTGTTGGACATATGGGCTAATGTTAGACTTATGGACTTGGGCAGCACTGGGTTGGGGTACTTTCTTAACATACACTTACTCTGTATAAAACACTCTCTTATATACATATGAGTTTCTATGGACTTGTTTCTCTAGTCTACCCAGGCTAACACAGTGGCAGAATACAAATTCAATTCATGATAAAAATGTTCACCAAACTAGAAATAGAAGAAACATCAACCCAATAAAAGAGATTTTTAAAAATCCACAAGTAACATTAGACTTGATAAAGAATTGAGTCATTCTCTGCACAGGTTGAGTATTGAGCTGTTAACTTTGAAGCTCAAACTCAGAAGCCACTCTGCGGGAGAAAGATGAAATTCTCTAGTCACTTAAAGAAACAATAAAGTACAAGAATGAAACTGATAGTAAACAGTAATAATTATATAAAGAAAAAATTTAAAATTAAGAAAGAAAAGAGCACCACAATATTTAACAAGCGAGAGAAGGCGTTTCGGTCCTGGAACAAATGAGAAATAGTTGAGACAAGAGGAAATTCAGGTTGGGTGAAGGGAAGATAACTGACCTAGTATCATATCATAACTCACTCCACCATCATTAAGTTTATAACGATCTCTGTCCAAGAGTCAATCCGGCCAGTCCCTCTCATGTGGCTACAGGAGCTATGTCAGAGGTTTGATTGAGCTGGATACTCTGCAGATGGATTCGGAGGTACCACTGTCCTCCATAATCCTCTTCAAATTGGGTATTTGACAATTTCAGTCTTGGTTCTTTTAGGTTTGGATAATGTCATGTTTGTATCACACAAGCTGTTGTGCTTCTTGTGTGTGTATTTAATTGATGCCTCATTTTAGATGGCTTTTTAAGACCCCAGACACTATTCTAATTGATAGCCTGGCACCATTTGATTTCTTCCTTACACATTGCTATAGTACCCTCATATTCAAAGATCTCTTCATGAAGGCGAATATCAAGCAAGACCAGGTCTCAAGGACTAACTGTTCTGGGGTTGGGGCTAGAAGTAAGAGGAAGCTATGCTAGAGCCCTGGAGCAGAAAGAGCTATGAGAAGACCCCTGCCCGTGCTGAGATGCTTACACCACCACTGGAACCACAGGACTTCCCACACACTGGTCTGTGATTTCCTGCATTTAGTGTCACTGCATGGTTGCCTGAGTCCAAAGAACCATTTATGGACTAGTATTAACCTATAGGATAATATAGGACTTATGGTCTTGATATGTACTGAGCTGGGATGTTTTCTCAACTCTCAATTGCTTTTGTATATAAAGTTCTCTCTTACACACATATGTGCATCTATGAATTTTGTTTCTCTACTCTAACCAGACTAATACAATAATGGAGGTGACTAAGTGGAGTGTGCAATTAGGGTCCATACGTGCCACTGCACCAGTGGAAGGATACAGTCATTGCATACTCGGAAGGCAGATTGCTTGTCTGAGTGACTCTGAGGGCTGATCTGGGGCTGTTATTATGGGAGAGCTAGAGACTGCTATACCACATGTTGTCAATCACCTGGGAGTGATTCTGAGATTTTTATTTTGTGTCTCTCTCTCTCCAACTCCCTGCCTGTGATGTGTAAAAATACTGTAGCAATTTCTACTGATACTCTTATGCTAAAGCTTTGTTAATGGGCCAGGGATGTGTTATCTGCTTACCCAAAAGTTGAAAAATAAAAAAAACAAGCAAGCAAAACAACACCTGTGAAGGGCTTTCTTTTTGGTTGTCTTAAGTTGCTTTGTGAGGCAGGGCTGTTCTTCAGGGATGGGAGGTTAGTTTTACAGTGTGGGGCTGAAGCTCCTCTTCTTGTGTGGAGAGTTTATTCACTGTTGCCCTGTAGTTATCCCCCTATAGTTCAGTAGGCTGAGGAAACTAGGGTGGCAAGTTTATCACACAGGGACTTCCTTGGCTTTGGCCAAGAGTGAAGCTATTGGAGATTGTCATGTTTGTCATGCAGCTCTGTCCTTGCAGCTAGCCTGGTGAGCTATGCTAACTTGCTCCTGGACTAGGAAAATTACCTGGGAAGGCTGGAGATCTGGGCTTCACTGGCTTATGCCAAGGGCTAATGACAAAGCAGAGTCTATTGGCAGATGTCTCTGCCCTTTGATTTTAATAATTTGTGTTTATTTATCTTGTGGTCTGGAAGTAAAAGACCACCCTCTGCTTGACTCCTCTGCATTGGTTTCTGTGGCATCCTTCCCTTTGAAATTTTCTAGGCAGCTCTTGGACTTCATCATGTCTTTCACTTGCTTTATCTACTCTTTTGACACTCACTTGGAAGTTTTCTGTCTTTCCTGTCTTTTTAGTGACTTTTCGTCTTCTTCATGAATGTCTTCATGTTCTCTCATGACTCATCAAGTTGTCTGTCATTAGAGCTAGGGGCATCACATCTGTTCTTGTGGGATCGACTCAAGTCCTACTTTGATTATCTTTTGACTTGTTTTCACATTCTTAAAAAACCTTTATTCTGTGAACTTACATGTGAACACTTGGTGGGCTGCCTGGTTTCCTTTGTTCCAGGGTTTCTTCTCACTGATACAGTAATTTGATTTCGATGCATTCCGTCTGGAGAAGTCAATGTGCACAGCAATTATGTGGTTGCAAATCTATTTGTTGTGAACAAGATATTGCTCTGGCAAAATTCTCTCACGTTAACTCTGTTGGGGGAGGTGCCAGTCAGAGAACATTAGAAAAAGTCTGCCTGCCCCATACGGATTGAATTCCAAGGGCCACTGATCAGTGAGCAATCAAACAGAAGGATCAGAGCACCACCCTACCTTGAACTTTTTATGGACGCTGTCTATAGCACCTGTAGCTTTAACTTTCCCCCTCTCTCTTTGTTTGCCTGTCTGCTGTTTCTACCTACTCCCTCTATTGCTCTACCATCCTCTGCTCCTGACCAGCTTAAAGTTTTCTCTACACTTCAGATAAGCACAACTTCTCAGGGCCCTTCAATGGAATTCTCCTGGGAATGCAGTCTCTTTTTCGCCATCTGTGGATGACTCCAGCCAGGAGTCAGTGCATCCCTCCAAGTGCAGAATAAACTTCCCTTTTTCTTTCTCTCGGGCATGGCCTTAGTTTATCCTGCAGCCAACTTACTAAGCTTCATCCTCATTTCTATTACCAAGTCCAAATGTGTCCAATTCCCATTATTTCCTTTTTATTTCCTACTTTTAAAGTCACCAATAATTATCAATGTATTTTAGTGGCATGTTTAATGATTTCCATACTGAAAATATTGGTAGAATTCTTACATTTGAAGCACCAGCTTTAGAGTTTGGTACTTAAATAAAATAGTCGTGTTAACTAGGCTTCCTTGTCTGTATATAAATATTATCATATCACAGCATTATATTTCAAAGTAGATTTTGAAGTGTTATTTATTTATGATGAGTGCAATGCCCTTGCCCTTGAACTTGTCATTCCTGGCTCATCCACAAGAGAAAGATGGGGTTTTCTACTGCTGTAAAGAGTGACTGTCTTAGAAGCTCCCAGGGGCCATTCTGCCCTATCCTCTAAGGAAGCCATAAGTCAGCATGGACTCAACCGCAGTGGGTTATGAGTTTTCTAACCATGGAAAGATTGAATGAAAATATGCAAACAGGGTGTGTGAAACACTAAGAGAAGGAATTGTTCAGGTCTTCATTCTGCTGAGTGTCTGAGTAAGCAATCTTAGAAGCAGTAGGAACAGAACAGCAAAGTCACGAAGAAGGAAGAGCCACAAGCAGAGCTAGGGTGAAATCCATCCCTGGGGCGGCAGGCGCAGGGGCACCAGAGGCTCTGCCATGCTGGCATCATGAGCCAGTGCACAGTCATTGCACTGAGAACATGGAGAGAGAGCAGAGAAACAGCACTGAAATTATGAGGAAGAGTGATGGCCTTCCCAGCCCAGTGAAAAAGCCAGATAACAAGGGACATGCGACTAAGAGTTTGAAGACCAAGGAGAGACAGAATGGTGAACTGAGAAGAAGCACAGCTGGGTACACTGTTCTCCAATTTCGACTTATGACCTGTTAACTTCCATATATATATATATATATATATATATATATATATATATATATATTACTCTTCAACAGCAATCTAGATTTACTGTATTGTTCAGACCATGAGACACACCTGACCATAAGACACATCCAGTTTTGAGAGCAGGAAAACAAGAAAAAATTATCCTGAAGCAAATAGTACCAGTATACTAAAATAATAATTAAAATCAAACAAAATGTGGTAATATTTTACAGCTTAAGCTCAACAGTGGTGATAAGAACCATCATCACTTTCATTACCAAATGAGGGGAGGCGTGTGCTGTGTCAATCATGTGACCAGACTGACATTGAGACTCCAGGAGGTGGGACCTTCCTGGGAACACACAGCAATCCATAGCCTGCAAACAGCAGGGAACAGTCAGTGGGTGCATGGGATCATAAACAAATGTTCTGGGGTACCACACCTTCAAATCATAAGACACAACCTCATTTTTCACCCACTTTGGGGGGAAAAAAGTGCATCTTATGGTCTGACAAATATGATGAGATCTAATACATTATATACATATCTATCTATGCACATAGATATTTTGCTACAGACAGTAAATGTGTTAGACAGGTAGTTAAAGAATGTCCAATGTCCAAAATTTGTACTGAAGGTCTTTATTCTCAAGTTAGACCCACACCTGTCTCCCCTGAGGTCAATTAGTACCATAGGGTAACAATAATGACACCCTGAGGTACATTATCAGGAAGTCACCCGAGGACCACTCCAGAGGGAACTCTTTGGCCAGGTCACATAAGGTAATCATGATCATTCAGTCCCTCTTACTGGGCAAGTCAGGTCCTACCTCAGAGACACCTCCTGTCACATCTGCAATATTAGCTCTTATCTGAAGTCTGAACAATTATCTCTTAGGAACCATGGATATAGACTAAATTAGTCTCGAGTCAACTTCAATTCTACAACCTCCCAGTCTGGATCATCATAGGAAGATAGGGCCTTTTAATGGCCAACTGTATCAGAATTACATAGAATGAGCAAGGAACATTCTCCTTAAAGGAACTTATATTGACTAAAGAAAAGAAAATCAGATGCCTATTTTATATTGTATTCTTCAAAATAATACTATGTTGGGCAACAGGAGGTAATGAATAAAATATCATTCAAAGAGGCAAATAAATGGATACATTCTGCTATAAATGATTGTTCTATACCCTCATACATATATTAAACTAAGGAATAAAGCATGCCTTAGAAGAAAATAAACCACACCATAATTATTTTCAACAATCTCAACCTATGTAGAAATATTAATTTAGTTATTCATAAATGCCCTATAATAGGATAGAGATATTAGACTCATTTTATCCAACTATGACTTATTAATCCCTTCTAGCTTCTTTTTGAAGTTTGTTGGACTTGAACAAATTTGCCTGGATGAATTAAAAGCAATATTCTCCAGATTTGTTGGGTTGGGTTATAACTTAATTAAAATAGAAAAAAAGTGGGAGATCTGAAATGCAGGGGAAAAGAAAAGCCAAACTGAACAAGTACAGCATTGCTCCATATTAAATTAAGCCACTGGTATTTTTCACTTTCTCCTGTGGTAAGTAATTTAAATATAATCTTATATAGTATAATGGCACAAGCATGGAAAACTATAATTATGAATATGGATAGACTATTCTGTGGCTAGGGTAATTCAATCTTACTCCACCTCTGCTCATTTAATGTTTGTATTTTTCTTTTTTTTTTT
>PVJH01029197.1:0-26356 GCA_004026705.1 Nesogale talazaci | reverse complement strand
TCCCCTCCCTCCTCATTCCCCTCCCTCACGAGCCCTTGATAATTTATAAATTATCATTACTTTGCCATATCTTACACTGTCTGATGTCTCCCTTCACCCATTTCCCTATTGTCTATACAACAGGGGAGAGGTTATATGTAGATCCTTGTAATCGGTTTCCCCTTTCTACCCCACCTTGTCCTCCATTCTCCCATTATTGTCACTCTCACCACTGGTCCTGATGGGATCATCTGTCCTGGATTCCCTATATTTCCGGCTCTTATCTGTACCAGTGTACATCCCCTGGTCTAGCCAGATTTGTAAGGTAGAATTGGAATCATGATAGTGGGGAGGAGAAAGCATTGAATAAATAGAGGAAAGTTGTATGCTTCATCATGGCTACACTGCACCCTGACTATTTGTTTCCTCACTGTGACCCCTCTGTAAGGGGAAGTTCATTACCTACAGATAGGATTTGGGTCCCCAACCTGTATACCCCCTCATTTACAATAGTGTAATTTCTAGTTCTTTAATGTCTGATAGCTGATCCCTTCAGCACCTTGTGCTCACACAGGCTGGTGTGCTTCTTCCACGTGGGCTTTCTTGCTTGTGGCTGCTTATTTACCTTCAAGCCTTTTGGTTTTTTTTTATTTTGTTGTTGTTGTCATAAAATGATAATATGATTGCTAAAGTCAACAAGAGTCATTCATAATCTACGGATGTGAAGGTGGACTCTGGGTTCCCACCTAATTCTAGCCCCAATCCAAGAACAGTTCGTTCTTTGTTTTTTTTGTTTTTTGTTTTTGGAGGCCTCACTGCCTCTGGTGGTCGTGGGCGCTACCCAGTGCTGCTCCTGAGAGCTGCCGCTGGGTTTGAACCGCCAAGCCCACGGGCCGCAGTCCCGCACTCAACCACTTATGCCACCAGGGCTCAGACCGAATAGTTCGTTCTTATAATATGACCTTGCTCAGTATTCACCTTCATGAAGCTGTCACTGACAATAAGAGTATTACAGCAAGGTGTGGTGCAAAGAGCAGATGGTGCCCAGCTAGCCCTTGGAATAGTGTCTGGGGTCTTAGAAACTTATATTCCAACAAGTGAGGTGTCAACTATGTCCACATGGGAGAAGCACGTCAGACTGTGTGATCCAAACATGGCACTAACCTGAGCTGAATTTACTCTAGGCTTAAATATGTCTCGCTTGTTCCATGACAGAAATTGCTTGCCTGG
The DNA here is from genome assembly GCA_004026705.1 of Nesogale talazaci. NCBI lineage: Eukaryota > Metazoa > Chordata > Mammalia > Afrosoricida > Tenrecidae > Nesogale > Nesogale talazaci. Next base: position 25,147 of record PVJH01029197.1, on the reverse strand, counting down.
CTTTAAGAAATATTGCTGGTGGTCTTTTCTTTCTTAGTCTTTATATTTTATTTTTCCTTTCATTTTTAAAAAATTTTTGTGGGCATCACTGTCCCCTGGTGGGAGTAGGAGGTCCAGTCTTGCTCCTGGAGAGCTGCTGTTGGATATGAACCGCCAATCCTGTGGACTCAGTCCTGCACTCAACCACTACGCCATCGGGGTTCAGCACAGTCTTTATATTTTATTTTCATCTTTATATTATTATCATATCTTTCTGTTTCATTAAAAATTTTTTTTTCATTTTTAAAAATTTCTGTTAGGTTTCCCAGCTTATGAAGGACAGAAGGAGTGTCTCATTGATGCAATGGTTTATTGGGGATTGTGAGGGGAATTGGGGAAAATAAAATGAATGCAAGAGTTGGGAGGGAGCACTAGAACTGATTCTGATTGCCCAACTCATTTTAAAGGTGATTTAACTCTGGGAGGGGGAAAGGTTTTAAAATTGATTGTGATTGAGTTGTATGCTATGCAGATTGGTTGTCAATAAAAATGTAAACAAATATTAAAAATAAAGGAAAACAAAAAGCTTGATGAAATAAAAGCTATAGAAATGGATGAGCTCCAGTGGCGTAGTGGTTGTGCGCAGGACTGCAGCCCACTGGGATGGAGGTTCAATTCCAGCAGCAGCTCCACAGGAGCAAAGGCTAGGCCTCCTACTCCCACCACCAGAGGGTAGTGATGCCCACCCCCCCCAAAAAAGAAATGGATGATACATGAGGGTTATATCAATAAGATGATTGAAAGAGTCACGACCCAGGCAGCACTGTCCAATAGACTCACAGTGGATTGGATCTACACAACGACAATGGGTTCACCTAGTGCTTTGCAGTATAAAACTTCGACATGTTGCTAAATGATGAGTGATCATAATTTGCACTTCACTTATTTTACAGAAGCTGAACTTTTCTCCACATGTTTACTAGCTGTTTGTTTTTCTTTTCTCCCTCTGCCCTTAAATCTATTCAGTCCTTTCTCTGGGGCAGATAGATCTGCTTCATTTTTAATGGTTTACAGGAGTGAGTTTTAATATGAACTATTATCCAAGTTTTTTTTTAATTCCAGCTCTGCTTGTGGCAGAACAATTTAAAACATCACTTTTATCAAATGAAAACATTTTTGTGATACACATGATAACATTATTTTTGTCATTTTGTGATACAGAAGGTTTGTATTATACTAAGACTTTGAGTCATATTTTTTTGTTTTTTCGTTTACTCCAAGGTCATATGCACAGGGCTTTATTTCAATCTAAAATCTGTTACAGTTGAGAGGTTAATTTTGAAATGCTCATTATTTTTTTTGAAATGCTCATTATTTTAAGGAAACTCCAAATCCAACACTACCCTAGCGTCCATGCTGACTCTTCGTGACCCCCTGTGGGTTTCAACGACCGTTTCCAGGCCTTAGAAAACCCGGTCTTTTTCCTGAGGAGCTGCTGGGGGTTTTGAACCACCAACCAGGAGGATTGCATCCCATCTTATAAGCACTGCACCACCAGGTGGCTCCTACTCTGACAGCGCCAATCTTTGACTAAACAGACAAAAGCCCTCTCAGACACATTGAGTCCGTCAACTCACAGAGGCCCCATAGGACAAGCTAGAACTGCCCCTGGGGGTTTCTGAGACTCTCAACTCTTCTCTGTAGTAGAAAGTCTCATCTTTCTCCCTTGGAGTGGCTGGTGGTTTTGAATTGCTAAACTATAAGATTTCAATGAGTTTGACTTCGTCCTTTAAAGCCATCTACTCTGGAAAGGTCAGTGCTCCGGCTGAGATTTCTCTGTGTGTTCTCGCGGCTCATGAATGGTTGATAGGCTGAGTTCACGTTGGCAAGAGACACGTTGGCAAGAAGGCTTGGCATTCTACTTCTGCAGTGTCTCGGTCTCTGAACACCTTGGGGCCCGGCTCTACTCTCAAGCGCATGGATGGCCATGGGCTCGAATCCACTCCACAATGACTGATTTGTATGAGGTTTTTATGGAGCTGCCTCTACCTCTGAGTTTTTGCATCACAAAATTCAGTCTTATTTATATTATACCCTGGGGGTACAACCTTCAAATAGCTCCCTGTGGACATCCAAATCTTGGCTCCTTGGCCTTGAGCCCCAGCTTCTAGCCGGAGGCCTAAGTGTACAGAGCAGTAGTGAAGGTCTGCGGACCCGGGCTGTGCCTGGCAGACAAACACATCTAAAATCCCACACTCCCTTAGCCTCCCTTGATGTCCCTCAGGAGTTTCACTGGTCACCTTTCTCAGTGGGGTCCAGAGCCTTTGTGTTTGATGCCCTCTTTCAGCCTCAAGACTCTCAGTACTGTTCACGTTCCCAGTGTTTTCCTTCCAGACCCTCTCCGCAGTTTTGTTTTCCTCACTGTATTATATAGACCAGTTCCCCCAAATCAACAGTCCCACGTATTGTAGCAATAGCACCACTGGCCAATGTCTCCAAGCTTCAGTCTTTTTTTTTTCTTCCAAGTATCTGTAGGTGGAAGGAGTTAGTGTAAAGGTGGATTTCCTCATTGATAAAAAAGTTCTTTCCCTCTCGGAGTCCAGTTGGACATGAGCTACGCATTGAGCTTCTAACTGCGATGTAGTTGTTCAAATCCGCCAGCCTCTCTGTGGAAGAAAGATGAGGCCGTCTGCTCCCATAAAGATGTTCAGGCTCTGAAACCCTCTTCATAGACACAGTCATAATTGCCTTGGTGCTAATGGGTATTGTTTTGTTCTCTGACAGCGGGCAGAAGGTTGAGGTTGAAATGACTTACACCAACAGAAGTATGACCCAGTGGGAGATGATGCAGCGTGGGTAGTGGCTTTGCAGCTGAAACTTGAAGGAGAGGCATGATCTAGGGGACAAATGGGGGTGGGAGGGGCGTGTACAGAGCGGCAATGTTCCAGCAACCTGTGCACAGGCTCTGAGGAGAAGGAAAGCAAAGTTTAGTGAAGAAATGGAGAGAAGCCAATTGGAATGAACAGACAGGGTTCTAGGACTCAGGGCATGTTGAAAGTTCAGTGTGTGTGTGTGTGTGTGTGTGTGTGTGTGTGTGTGTGTTTTGAGAAGGAAGCTATATATGAAACAACATCTAATGTTGTAGTCAATTGAGAAAAGATGAAAATAGTCCCACTGAAAAAGGAGACCAGACAAGAATGCTCTTTATCCACACTTTTATTTAACATTCTGCTGGAGGTCTAAGTTAACAACATAAGGCCAAGAAAAGACATCAAAGGTGTTTACCTGGGAAGGAAGAGGTGAAACTATCATGATTCACAGATGATGAGATTTTATATATGGAAAATCCCAAAAACTTCATAAGGGGAGTGCTGGAAGCACTAGAGAAATATGGCAGAGTGGTATCATACAAGATCAACAAACAGAAGTCTATTGAACTGCTATACCCATCAGATAAGAACAAAGAAGGGGAGATCAAAAAGGCAGTACTCTTCACAGCAACCAAGCACAAATTGAAATACCCAGGAATATACCTGACTAAATAACCCAAAAGATTTGTATGAGGAAAACTACAGAACAAAATTATAAGAAACCAGGAGTGACCTCCATAATGGAAGAATATTCCATGCTCACAGACCTGAAGACTCAAAATAGTAAAAAAAAAAAAATGTTCTGCCCAGGGCACTGTATAAGTTCAATGCTATTCCAAAGCAAATGCCACCATTTTTCTTCAAATAATTGAAAAAAACTGGTTACCAATTTTGTATTGAGAGAGAAGTCCAGAATTAGCAGAGAACTCCTTAAAAAGAAGGAAAGAATGGGAGGGTTTGCTTTACCTGATTTTAGCATGTATTATACAGTCACAGTGGTAAAAACAATGTGGTACTGGTATAATGACAGAAATTCAGACCAATGGAAAATAGTTGAAGACCCAGAAATAAAAAACATCAGCATACAGACAACTGATCTTTGATAAAGCCCCCCAAATATCAAATGAGAATCAGATGTCCTCTTCAACAAGTGGTGCTAGAAAAATGGATGTCTACCTGCAGAAAAATGAAGCAAGATCCTTTCCTTACTCCATGCATAAGAATAAATTCAAGGTGGATTACAGATCTTGAGGTAAGACCCCAAACTATTAGGGCCATCAATGAGGGAACTGGGACAAACCTGAGAACTTTAGCTGAGGGAATATATAGGCTATTGGAAATAGGGAAGGTCACAAATACAGAGGAGGCACAAATTGACAAGAGGGACATACTGAAGATAAAACACCTGCGTACATCGAAAAATTCACCAAGAGAGTAATAAGAGAGCCCATGGAACGGGAAAACATCTTTAGCAATGACACATCAGACAAAGGCCTTATTACTAAAATCTACAATATGCTGATAACATGCAAAAAGAAAAAAACTAATTGCCCACTGAGAAGGTGGACAAAGGACCTGAACAGAAGTTTCACAAGGGCAGAAATCCAAATGGCCAATAAACATATGAGAAAATGTTCATGATCATTAGCCGTAAAAGAAATGCAAATTAAAATAATATGAGATACCACTTAAAACCCTCAAAGATAGTCCAATTCAAAAAAAAGTCAGAAAGCAACAAGTGTTGGATGGGCTGTGGTGAGATGGGAAATCTCATCCACTGCTGGTAGACCTGTAGGTATTTACAGTCACTATGGAAATCAAGTTGGCGGTATCTAAAACAGATGGAAGTTGAGCTAGCAGATGACCCTATAATCCTTCTCCTGGACATATACTCAGAAAAGGAAAAAAAAAAACCACAGCCAGACATCTGTGCTCCAACGTTCGTCACGGCATAGTTCACAATTGCAAGGCGTTGGAAACAACCCAAATTTCCATCAACGGATAAATGGATTAAAAAGCTGTGAAACACACATACAATGGAGTACTATGCATCATGAAAAAGTAGTGATGAATACCTGAAGCACATCGCCATATGGGAAGAACTGGGGGAAATTATGCTAAGCACAAAAGTACAAGTGCCACATGAGTGCACTGGTATAAGCTTACAATTGCAAAAGGGGTATAAGGGAAAAGCTACTATGCACATACATTGCTGGGGGTGAGGTCCAGGTACTATGGCAAGGGCCAGACCCAAATCCAGGAATACATGTGAGAGCTAACTAAAAAGGGGGGGCAAAGAAAGAAAGAAAAAATATATGGAAAGAGGGGAACAGGGACTAACCCACCGAAAGGGAAGGTGTTGTTTATATTTCTACACATGAGGGAGAGAGGGAACAGACTTCAACCCACTGTGCCAAGATATGAATGCAACATATCAGCATGAAGCAGGGAACCAATAGAGACATCTGTGGGACCGACCCCAATCCCAAGTACCTGGATGTCCCTCTCACCCCTCTGCCCAGAACGATGCACTTCAGAGGATAGCCCTGAAGTTACAGTTCAGGGAGAGGGGCATGTCTCATCAGCGCACTGAGGAGTAAATGAAGAGGGAAGATGAGTGGAACACATTCTGGTCCAGCAAGTCCAGAGGATGATATTCCTACTCAAAGCAGACAATGCTCAGAGAGGACTATAGAGCTGGTCCCACCACGAGACAAGGTGTCTTTCACCAACCCATATCTCAATGAGGGACCACACTGGAGGCACATTTGGGGAATTGTGCCCGATCTGACCACACCACACCACACCAAGGTGTGAAACACTAAGGGCGTGCAGCAGAGCAGCAAGGGGAGCAAAGCAATGAAGTCCCTGGGGAATACAGAAAATAGACTTTGGGTCCAGGGTGTGGCACCTGACTCTATGGAAAACTCCTAAAGGTCAACAAACATCTGAAATTATTGATAGGCTTTTGTTTTTTGCTTTTCTTTTGTTGTTTTGTTTTGCTCTGCCTTGTTTTTGTGCTTATTATAGTCTTTTCATGTCTATCTAGATAAGATATGTGGGGTAAACAATATGGAGAAAACAATGTTGAGATGGTTCTGGGGGGGACATGAGAGATGGAGAGGCAGGGAAAGGAAGTCAGTGTTAACTAACCCAGCATCAAGGGAACAACAAATGATCTAAAATCGATGGTGAGGAGGGTGTAGAATACCTGATAGGATTTGATCAAGGGCAATGTAACTGAGAGGGATTATTGAAACCCAAATGAAGGCCAAGCATGATAATGGAACTAGAGGAAAGTAAAAGGAAATAGAGGAAAGAATTAGGAGGCAAAGGGCATTTATAAAGTTCTAAATACAGGCATGTACATATGTAATGATAGGGAAATCTATGTACATATATTTATATGTTAAGAATCAAGGTAGCAGAGGGACATTGGGCGTCTACTCAAGCACACCCTTACTGCAAGAACATTTTGTTCTAATAACCCGGCATTTCCGGATGCTCAGCATCCTGACAGGATCACTTAAGACAAAATGGGTGTATAAGCCAATGTAGTGAAGAAAGTTGATACAGCATCTGTGGTCTTATAGGCTTGAAGATAAAATAGCGGTCATCTAGCTGAGAAGCAACAAAATCCACATGGAAGAAACACACCATGGATTATGAGGTGTCAATAGGATCAGGTATCAGACATCAAAGACCCAGAACAACAACTAAAAATCATCGCAATGTCAATGAGGACTGTGCAGAGTGGAGACCCAAAGCCCATCTGTAGACAATTGGGTACCTCTTACAGAAGGGTCACAAGGAAGACATGCGTCAGTCAGGGTGCAGTACAGAACTGATGAAACATACAACTTTCCTCTATTTCTTTAATACTTCCTTCCCCCACTATCATGATCCCAATTCTACCTTACAAGCCCATCTAGACCAGAGCATGTGCCTGGGTACAGATAAGAGCTGGAAACACAGGGAATCCAGGACAGATAAACCCCTCAGGATTAATAATGAGAATAGTGATACCAGGAGGGGAAGGGGAAGGTAGAGGGACAGAGGAAACCGATGACAATGATCTACCTGTAACCCCCTTCATGGGGGATGGGCAACAGAAAAGTAGGTGAAAGGAGACATTGATTAGTGTAAGACATACAATAATAATAATTTATAAATTACCAAGGGTTTGTGAGAGAAGGAGGATGGGGGAGGGGCAGGAACAAACCAGGAGAGGATACCTAGGGCTCAAGTAGAAAGAAAATGTTTTGAAAATCATGATGGCAGCAAATGTACAAATGTGCTTGACACAATGGATAGATGGATTTTAAAAAAAGGTATTGATTGAAAGGTATTAAACAGGGAAGGAACAGGTTAACTTGGGCATTTCACAAAAGATGACTGGAGCCCCAAAGGGGAGAAGGACTTGGAGGAAGTGAGAAAGGGAGATGGGAGGGCAGTCAGGGAGAGCCCTGGTGCTGGCGCTGCCAGGGAGAGGTTCCTGTGGAGATGCCTGCGGGCAGCTGGAAAGGAGGTCAGACGTTAGGAAGAGGAGAGCAGGCGCGGAGACAGGGGCTGCTCTTCAGGGAGGCTGCACAGCGCTCAGGCAGCAGGAGCAAGCACTCGAGGTCTGGGGGGGAACACCACTGCCCAGGAGGAAAAAGGACGCCTGAGAACCAGCCGAGGGGGAGGCAAGCTTTAGGCAGGGTTGTCATTTTAGCCTCGGGGCGTCATTGAGAATACCTGAGGCTGAAAGACAGAGGTGAGGAGGGAGGACAGAGGGAAGGCGAGGCATGCTGATGCCATCGGGTCCAGATCATATGGGCAGGTCGTGAAAGACGCCTTCTTCCATCTGCGAAGGGAGCGAGGAGGACCGAGGGTGGGAGTGTGTTTGTGTAGCGAGTGGGGAGTCCATTTCGATCCTGAAGAACCCCAAGTGACAGAGGAGAGCTGTCCTGTAGGCTGTTCTCGGCGGCCATCTTTACAGAAGCAAAGGGCCCATGCCTTTCTTGAGAGTCACCGGTAGGGTTAGAACCGTCAAATGTCTTGTCTCATTAGAAGCTGGTCAGGAACTATGTGACTTCCTTTTGGGAAGCAGGGTAAATGTTGTGATCCTACCATGTGAATGGAAGAGCAACATGTAGGGCAGCAGCACGATGGGGAGGAGAGCCAGGCTGGAGGAAAGCTGGAAAATCCGTGGAACAGATTTCAAGGAGAGTGTGCTAGAGTTAACTGAGCCTGGGTAAGGGATGGCCTTGCAGCCCTCAGAGGCAAGAGCGCACCATGGTAGGGGAGTCACGCGCCTGATTACACAATCCTCTCCCCCAAGGAAGAACTAAGCCAGAGACCCTCTTAACCAAACAGCACCCACAGTAATAGGCAGTAATAGGATAGGTGCTCTTGGAATTTAAGAGCCTTCCATAAGAAGAAGAGCCTTATCCCCACCCCCCCAAATGCTATTTGACCAAGATTGAAGAATTATACATGTAACAGCCAATAGGAGCTATTTTTGCACTCAGATGTAGGCATGTCATATAAATTAATAAATATAGGTCATAGAAAAAAAAGGTCTATCTATATCCTGAAACTAGGATCTCTGGTGGCACTGTCAGGTTCGACAGTTAAATGGCTAACCGTGAGGGTGGAAGTTCAAACCCCCCAGGAGCTCCGTGGGAGAAAAAAGATATTATCTGCTTCCACAGAGGTTGACAGCTGTGGAAACCCTCTGTAGCGTTGCTGTCAGAATCGACTCGGGGGCAGTGGCTTTTATGCCCACACCTCTAAAACATTGTACTAGTCATTAGAAGCATTGCCCTCCTAGATTCCTAATTGATAGGACAATGTGCTAACTGCTAAAGTAATTGATTAAGTACATGTCTAGAGAAATCATTGGGTTTATTCACTACGTTGACATAGTCTGTCCTTTTGGGTTGCTCTGAGCAGGAAGTGATTTGAGGACCGTGGGAATGGCAGAGTAGAACCGCTTTACAATGTTTCCAGGGCTGTCAGTCTGGTCAGAAGCAGACTACCTCTTCCTCCCCAGGCTGGGGGTAGGGGGCTAGATCAACCCATCGACCTTCCGGTTAGCAGCTGGGCTTAACCCCTGCCTCTGCCACAGTCAGTGAAAACCCGAGAACATACAGAGGAAGGTGCACTACAAAGAGGAAAAAGAAATAGTCCTTTACCTTAGAAAATGGAAGTTCTGTTTAAACTATAAAACAATGTATATGGGAACTCAGCTCACACTCAGGTCAAGATGAACTGGAAGTTGACACGTGGCACAAACCTATGTGCTCTAGAAGATTCTAAGGGCCAGCACTCTGATTCTTTCAGGCATAGAAGTGACTAAATGGGAATGCAAAGAACATGGTCATGGAAGAGAGTGTTTGAATAGAGCATTGCAGGGGTTGAGTATTTCTCTTTAGAGTAGAAGGTGAAGAAAAAAAGTTTTGAAACAAAATAATCAAAGCTTTTAGGAAACCAAAGTATCAAAATGTGAAGCTATTGTTTCTCAACTTATCCTTCCCTAGATTGATACAGTTCTCAAGGTGGTGAGTTCATTTTTTAACACTTCCTTGAGTGTGTCAAAATTCTACACTCTTTGATATGCACCAAGGAGCTCTGGGCATGCTGTGGACTACACACTGAACTGCAAACAGCACGGTCAGCAGTTCAAACCCACTATCTACTTTGTGGGAGAGCATCGAGATTTTTGGTTCATTAATATTGTGTTAGTCTGGGTAGACCAGAAAAACAAATTCATAAACACACACATATGTATTTAAAGGAGAGGTTTATATATGAGGAATTGAACATTGAAAAAGCATCCCAACCCAGTTCAGTCCAAGCCCACAAGCCTATAAGTCCTCCACAGACTCATGAAACACACGCAATGACACCGAATGCAGAGACCCCTGCCAGCGCTGAGATCTACCTACTGGCCTGTAATTGTCCGGCATTTGGCTTCATTGCATGTGTTTTGTGAGTCTGACTTTGAAGAGGACTTTATAGATTGGTATGGGACATAGGGGCTAATGTCGCACTTATGACCTTGCACCAGACAGGGTTGGAATGTTTTCTTAATGTATAAAACTCTCTACTACACATATGTGTATTTATGAATTTGTTTCTCTAGTCTACCCAGACTAGCATGATACCATGTCAAATGGCAGTTCTGGCCTCTCCTTTGAGATGGTCTTTGAGCTTTGGCCACAGAGGGAAGTCTGAAGTGTCCAGATCAGGGCTACAGGGAGGATGGGGTGAGGTGACACACAAAGCTGTTCAGAGGCCCTTGTTACTCTTAAAGACTGCCAGGCACCTCATCTAGTGGGAAACTCCCTCAGAGGCATAGTTCCTGGTGCACTTCTCACCAAAGCAGCTTTCAATTTTCTTCAAGCTGCTCCCATCATCACTCTGTCTTTGGAGAAAATTGATCAAGATGACCTCTTTGGGCTCAGCCTGTCTCCCTAAAAATTTCACCATAACCTTCAAAGCTGATATTTCTGACTTGAATGTCACCAGCCCAGGAGATCCTCTCGGAAGCCACTGTTTTGATTTTAAAAAATCCAAACTCTAGGTATCGCGTTCATTGTGACTCACGACAGCCCTAGAGGACCAGCTAGAAGGGGCCCTGTGGGTTTTGAAGTCGAACTCTTGACAGGAGTCAAAAACTTCATCTTCCTTCTGAGGATTTCTAACTAGTGATGTTTTGACTTATTCCATCACTAGGCTCCCTTCGGGTCTGAAAGGACCTTAAAAAAAAAAAGGTGCTCTATGAAGATGAAGACACATTTCAATAGGTTGTTTGAAATAAACTTGGACACATACAATTGAATATGCAAATGGATGTACAAAGATTTATTGCAAGAAACTGGCGTTGGGCCACTTGACCAAAGATCTGGAGCATGGAAGAAGGGTGGCAGGATGAAGTTCTGCAGTTAAGCAGACTGCAAGCTAGGAAGGACGGTGGGTGCAAGGCTTAAATGGAAGGACTAATCTGAGCTAACTCATAGGAAACCGGTTGGCACAAGGAAAGACCTTACCATAGTGCTTGTCACAGAGCTACCGCTCAGTAAAGGTTAGTCTTCCTCCTTGTTGAAGGGGTGAGGTGTGCTGGAAGAACTTGGCATCTCCAACTACACACATGGCCGATAAGGAATGCCAACTCTTTATACTGTATCTCAGGGGTAACCTCAAACTTGGCCTGTAGGCTATATGCGGCCTGCTTAGGACATTTATCTGGTCGCCAGGTGTTTTTAATCACTGCTGTGAATTTGTGCCAGTAGTGAATTTGTTCATAGTTGTTTCTTTCTTTCTTTTCTTTTTTTTTTAACTATAGTCCAGCTCACCAATGGTCTTAGGGACAGTGCACTGGCCCTCTGTTTAAAGTTTGAGGACCCCTGCCTTATCTCTTCCCCAACAGTTTCTGCCTGTTTTTTCCAACACGGAAAGTGATACCTTCATTTATGTCACAGCCCAAGACAGGAGCCTGGAAGTCTCCCGAATCCTCTCCAAAGACAATCAATCGCCAGGGTCTGTGGTTTCTGCTGCCAAGATAAATTTACATTTCCAGTTTCCCCCATCTTCACTCTGATCTCCCTACATTTTCCACCTAGCTTTCTACAATGGGTTCTTACCTATATTTTCATTTTTTGCTTCTATTTTCTCCCCAGAGTTGTCCTATAAATATAGATCAAACCACCTCACCCTTTCCCTTCTTAAAGAATCTTGTTGCTTTTCCATGGACCTCATGCTTCTCTTGTCTTGGTTTATAAGCTCCTATTTCCTTAGCTCTTTCATGATCCTCCATGTCCCCCAGCCTGGGCAGTGTTCCAGATCTGCTGCTTTTCTAGCTTGGGGCTACGGCATGTTTATCCCTATTGCCCTCATGGACACTTTGTCCTACTCTTCAGTCGGTGGATTCAACATCACTCTCAGATGTCTCCTGTAACCTTTTAATCTAAAGCTGATGCCTTCAGTTCCCCCCTGGGGACTATTTCTTCCATCACCCTTTGCTTGCCTTCCCAGCCAGTGGCCCTATTTCACAGCATGGGTCCATTTGTCCCTGTGCTTGTGTCATGTCTGCACAGGATGTGTTGCAGCCATGTGTTGCAAAGCAAACTCAGGTGTGTTCAGCCATGTGTTGCAAAGCAAACTCAGGTGTTCTGCAAGAACTTTTTTTTTTTTTTTGGCATCACTGCTCTCCGGTGGTGGGAGTAGGAGGCCCAGCCCCACTGCTGGAATTGAACCTCCGTCCCAGTGGGCCGCAGTCCCGTGCACAACCACTACGCCACCGGGGCTCAGCCTAAGAACTTTTTTTTGTTTAATGATTTCACATCAAGTGGAAATCCAGAAACCAGAGGGGCTTTAAGGTTGGTTACGTCCATCAGTGGTTGATGATGTTATACTTTATTCTCTCCAGTATACAAGGGAATTCAAAAAAGTTTACAGGACAGTAGAATGAAAGGGTAACCGAACACTTCCAGGAACTTTCTGAAGCCCCCAGTACTGTTCACAGCATCCTGAGGGGTGTCACCATGGTGAAAGCAAGATGGAAGCCATCGGCCAAAATACTACCTGTTAATGTCTTCCCCCAGGGGGTGAGAGCATGTCTTTCCTGTGCCCAAAGTCCTTCCCTTTTAGAAAGAGTCGACAGACTGGCTTCCATGTTTCTCCCAATCATCGGAAGTTATGCTTTTTATCGGCTGCCTTAAATCCGAGCTGCTGGTTAAATGGGTGGGCTGAACATTGATGGCTTTTGGATTAGTTAGAAATTAAACCCTAAGGCTGAGATTAGCTCCTGAAATCAGTCACTGCTCTATCACGGGAAGAGAGGAATGAAGAAGGTTGGGGAGTCGTTTCATGATCCACTTCCCTCTCTGTTCACGTCCAGTCAGGGAAAGGATCACATGCCATTCCTCCCTCTCCATGCATCGTTCGATATTTGTTGAATGGATGGACAACAGAAGAGTCCAAGAACCAGATTGGTGGTAGCTGCTACTGAGCTGGTCCTTATTGACACCATGCATAACTTCGGATCAAACGTTTGTGGTCACAGGATTTTCTGCACCTTCAGAAGTGAACTGCCAGGCCTTTCTTCTGAGTCTTAAGTCGGGAAGCTCTCTGAAACTTGTGCAGCCTCATAGTCGCACATATCTCTCCAGACAGAGGGCTGGTGATGGTGTAGGGCGTCTCCCCAAGGAAAGGCAAGCATCCCACCAGCTGATGACTGAGACATTGTTTCAACTGACCCTGTAGCAAAGAAAAGAAACAGCGGCGAGGGACTCCAGTTTCCTAGGCTGTCATCGTTTCAGGAGCAGATTGTCACATGTTCTGCAGCTTGGCTGGTGATCTCTGAACCCCTGTGTCACCAGAGTCAACAAGCCAACGACGACGACGAAAGAGAACAAGATCAAAAATCCCAGATCGCATCGTGGTGACAAGCTGGCTGCTTTACACAGAACAAGATGTGTGTGGATGACGTTTAGTGAAATGGTGGCTGATGGCAGCAGGAAGAGGGTCCTGGGATCAGTCCAAAGGGCTCTCAGTTCTTCATTTTGCCCTCCACCCCAACAATGAGAGCAAAGTATACGCAGTCTAGAATGGGGTGGCAGGGGAGCAAACACTCAAAAAGGGGCTGAAGACAGAGCCTTGGGGGATAAGATTAAGGCTCATCTTCTCAGTGAGGGTCGGGATGGTGGGAACAACTTCGGGGAATGAAATCAGGCTCATAAACATTCCATCGGTAACCCTACCCAACAAAACCGTATTCCTTAGCATTGGCTTTCTCTCTTTAGGGAACATTTAATTATTTTTCTTTGGAGGGGGTGGTGGTGCACTATGAATGAAGTATGAAATAATTCAGAATGAAGGCATGTGAGAAGTCAGTCATTTTGGACAAATAAGCTTGAAGAGTTTCAGGAAGTAGGTAGTCAAAGAGACCACAGGCAGCAGAATGCGGGCACATATTCCATTCCTTTGTCTATGTCTATGTGCGTGCATGTGCACACCACACACATACTTGACTGAAAAATTACTGAAAAGATGGTCATAAAAGGTAAAAAACAATTGCCATAGGAAGATCCTCCAACTTAAGGTTCTTTTTAGCAGAAAGACTTGAAGAAAGCTTCTGAATACAGTATTGTATCCTAGCCAGAAAAAGCACCAGTGTTCTGTTCAAAAAGGACACAGATGGGGCTCGGCTGGGCTTTTAGACCTATGATCATTCTACCAGATCCACATTTTTTTTCCCTTTTAAATGAATCATTAACGCAGTCCACTGCCCTGGAGCCATGAGCTTTGTGAGCCTCCAGGATTTCTCTTCAACACCCCTCCAACCCCCCCACCCCCATCATGAGCTGTGCTGCTATCTGAAAGGTCAGCAGTTTAAAACCACCAGCTGCTCCTTGGGAGAAAGACAGGGCTTTCTACTCCTGAAAACAGTCTTGGGAACTCACAGGGGCCATTGGCACCAGCCCTGGGATTCAGACATTCAAAAGACTTTCTCTTTTAGTTCAGAAGAGGGGAGATTCTTAGAGCAAAAGACACAAGACTGCATTTCTGTGACTGTCTTTGAATACACGGTAAATGCTTCCTTTCTAGTAGTTTCTTTCTCCGAAGTGGGGAGCCAGGTCCTTCTGTGTCATCTGTTCTCAGTCTGGAAGCCCTGCTGGGACCTGTGCCCGGTGGGCAGCCCTGTTGGCCAAGGACAGGATGCTTGGCAGGGTGGAGAGGCAGCGACAAAGAGAAAGGCCCTCCAGGGGGTAGATGGACGCCATGGCTGCTACAGCGGGCTCCAGGCCAGACCAATGGTGAGGACGAGAGCACGGGATGATGGGCAGTCTCTCCCTCTGTGGTGCTGTGGCGGTCATGTGCTTATATCAATTTCATGATTGAGATGTAGGGGTGGAGTCTGGCCTGTTAATCTGGAGATAGCGATTGAGTAGCCAATGAGGCCTCCGTGTGGGCATGACTTTCCCCTGAGACTTCTGGAAAATCTCACAATATTTCCCTTGTGAAGATGAGAAGCTATCTCCCTGGTTGTTGGGAGTTAGTCTCAGAGATGATGAATCATGGCCAAGACAACATGGCAGCGTCTGAGGAGCCGGAGAAGCCACATGGCCTTTCCCTGAAGGAACCAAACCTCTGAAGCTGGAGAGGCCACGTGGATACCCCTGCCAGCAATGAATTGCTTATGCCACTACATGGATGCTGTTGATGGACCCTGAGCCCTGGAAGCAAGGAGCCATGGGGAGACCCCTGCCAGTGCTAGGATTCTGCACCCACTGTCCTGTGACTTTGTGAGCTGGAAAGAGACTTTATAGACTGGTTTTGGACACATGGGCTAATATTGGACTTATGACTTTGAACTGAACTGGGTTGGGATGCATTCTCAATGTCCCAGTCCTCTTGTATATAAACCTTTTCCTTATATCCATATGCGTGTCTATGAAATCTGTTTCTCTAGTTTACCTGGACTAACACACGAGGATACGGTAGCTATGGGTTGGGGCTCACAGCGTGCGCGCGCACACATACACACACAGTCACTGCCACTCTGGCACAGCGATGCTATAGGACAGAGTCCCACAGCCTCGGGGAGCAAAAGCCACCCCCTGCCGTCTGTGGGATGGCCGGTGATTTCCCACACCTGGACTTCCAGCCAACAGCCCAGGGCATGGTACTGCTCCCCCACGGCCACCTTACTCTGCCTGAGACATGGCATTCTCTGGAGAGACAGAAAATGCACGCCGGTCTCTCTAGCAGTGAGGGGACAGCCATTGTTTTTTATTAATGACCTGAAGTAGTTGAAGGGAAAGGAGAGGAGGCCATGTCCCGTTCAGGCTTTAGTGCCTGTCCTGCTAGTGTCTGTCTGTCTGTGCGCTCCAGGTGGCAGGGAAGGCCCTGGAGGAAGTGAGTAGGGGATCGTCCTTGCGGGGGCCACCGTCCTTCTGGGGCAACATGTGGCCTGCACGGGGACTGAGTGTCCGCCACAGACTATGCAGCAAAGAGCTCGTGGACAAAACACTGGGGCCGGGCACACTATCCATCGCATATAGTTTATTTCACTAGACTCAATTTTATACAAAGTCTGAAGGGGTCTCCTGATAGGTCACATATCGTTTACGTCCTGTACTGCTTAAGAACCGATTTATCTTTACATTCTATCATAATACCCTATTGTTAAAACATTATTCAGTGAGAAAAAAATCCCCCCCAACTACATAGAAATGGCGATTTACCACATACACGGTGTAAGAATGTATTTATAACATATTTGAATCACAAAACGTGAGTCTAAAGTATGTCACTGTAATTAGAACACTACTGTAAAATTACAATGCCCCGGGTCTCTGCGGCCTGATGGATCCCTGTGGCCATCACTGGGGGGTTTGCGTGGAGAACATCTTCGCTAACTGGCAGCAGCTTTTTAAATGGTGATTTCACAAGAAATCTTTAATCAAGAACCCAAATGCCACCATGATAAACAAACAAACAAACAAACATAAAAGGTCTTTCCTTATGTGTTCTGTATTCCCAGTGTCAAAAATGGAACATCATCACAACTTACAATGTTTCTAACGCAAGGCAACGACATCCAGGTTCTCCCTTAGATTAAGGGTACGAATGGAGGAGTATCGGGGTTCATGGACACTTAGGGAGGCATTGTGTGTATGGGGGGGCAGACAAGAGTTACTGAGAAACACAGAATCAATTCCCTGGACTCTGCCTCTCCCTGTCCTCTGCAGAACACATGGAAGAATACTGCAGGGTTACAGGCACAGACCAGGTTCCACCACTAGGTTCTAAAGAGAGGGGTTGGAAACGAGTTCGAGAGAAGGCTTCTTCCTTTCCCCATCTGGTGGAGCGGTGGGGTAGTTTATCCAACGACAAAAGTGAAAGGCAAAAGAAACAAACAAACAAAAAAATAGGATCTCTTAATCATAGGACCACTTCATCACACACAAAACCAGCCAGGGATGATTGCCGGATATGTCTCACACATCTCTCTCCCCTTCTGCCAGCCCATCCCACCCCTCCCCCCAAAGTTTGAGAACGATCGCAAGTTCAATAAATAGTAGAAAAATAATCCTTTACTTAGAAATTTTGAGATGCGTAATCTAGAGCTCAGGTCCCATGGAGCCACTGGGGCCTCGAGGTCTCTCGAAGAAACAAGGTGAAACGGGGCGTGCGGGGGCTAGCGGCAGGCACACCCCGCTCGCTGCCGGGTCGCCCTGTCCCGTCCCTGGAAGGCGCCCAGCGCCGCGGGTTCCTGCGCACACTCCTCCGGCCCAGCGCAACCACGGTTCTCGACGGTTCGTTTAAAGGGTTCGGTCTCTCCGTTCGGAGGCCTGCCGCTTGCCCATTCCACTGTGCTCTCGCAAGTTCATTCATCAGGCCCCTCCCCGCTCTGGGTCAGAACCAGCCTCCCCCTGTCCTTCCCAAGGGCAGTTTCGGCGCTGTTTACGGCTTAAAGGAGCCAACAGGCAGGAAAGGAGTGACACCGCTCTCGGGAACCAAGTGCACCGACCACGGGCCCATGCGCCAGGGGTCAGCCAGCTCTCTCTCTCTGGAACCTGGTCCATCTCCCAGGCCCAGTCTGCTCCCGTCCATCCGTGCGTCCATGTGTGGCTGGGGCGAGGGCGGCATCAGCACTCCGCATCCACCGAGTGCACGGTCACGGCCGCCTGCAAGTGGTGGCTGTGGTGGAGGGTCGGGTGGTGCAGCCGGTAGTGGTGGAACTTGTGACTTAGGAGGGCAGCGGTCTGCGGCGGGGTGTCCGGGTCCAGGTCCTCATCATGGTGTCCCACGTCGACCCCTGCCGATAAGGGGTCGCTGTTGCAGGGCGGGTTCTCGCTGTCCTCCTGCGGGCTCATGGTGCTGTAGCCTGGACGGGACAGAAGGACAGCTGAACACGCTGGGGTGGAGGAGGGGGAGCAAGGGGAGAGAGCTCACTCACACGCTACACACACGCCAGGGCCAGCAGTGCTGGAGACAGCAGACCGAAAGTGACAGGGAAGCGTCAGGTACAGGCTTCTTCTTTTTTTTTTTTTTGGGGGGGGGGGCATCACTGCCCTCTGGTGGGAGGCCCAGCCTTGCTCCTGGAGAGCTGCTGCTGGATTTGAACCGCCAAGCCAGGGGGCCGCAGTCCTGCACTCAACCACTACACCACCAGGGCTCAGCCACATACTTCTTCTTAAATAAAATTAAAAATCACATGATTATCACCTTAGACAGTGGTTCTCAACCTTTTCGATGCCATGACCCTTTCATACAGTTCCTCATGTGGTGGTGACGCCCTCAACCATCAAATTATTTCCCTTGCTAGCCATCACTGTCATTTTGCTACTGTGAAAGGGTTGCTCGAGCCCTAAGAGGGGTCGCCATCCACAGGTTGAGACCCGCTGATCTTAAGGCAACCAGGAACATATGGCTAACAAAAATAAGGAACCGCAGCCCTCCTCTTCCCTCCCCCAACACCCCCCTGCAGCCCCAACCCAAGGAAACAAAATAGCAGCGCGGCCTGGATGGGATCTGGCAAGAGGAGCAAAGCCACTGCCCCTGATGGACGAGCGCAGGCAGGGCACCTTGCGGATGTCCGGCACGTCGGTCAGTGCGCCCCTGCTCTGGGTCCAATTCATGGGGGGATGAGGAAAAGGATCATCAGGGAGGCTTAAGTACTCGTCCCGACTTCCACTACCATGGACTCCACGTGCCCAGTTCCCGTGCACCCGTGCTTCTGCCACTCTGGGAAATCAATGAGGGAATCAGGCCTTCTCTATACCAGCCGGCTCCCTCTACTGCAAGATGAACTTATTTTACTATTCCAAGTATGACGCGTTTCAAAAGAAAACACTCTTGTGGATCAAAGGTTTTCGGTCCAAGACCCTTGGCATGTTTTTAAATATTACAGAGATCCCCTTTAACATTTCTGAGCAGTGGCAGCTCATTACGATTTCCACCGCACCCAGAGTTAGCATCTATCGTCACTCACCCGTGGGGAGTGCGCGTCACGTTTGTGGCTGCAAAACTGACGGGCTTGCCTGCGAAGAAGCAGGAGCCGTTTGGCAGTCGGAAAGGCATGCTCCGTGCAAGAGGGAGGAAGGTGATCCTGTCTTCAGTGAGAGTTCTCAAATGGTGGAATTATTTAACATGCTTATGGGGCACCTACTCTGTCCAAGACACAGTGCTGGGCGCATGCTGGCAGGAGATGCCCTGACCAAAACGCAGCTTCTGCACAAGGAGCTCCCAGTGCTTGGGAAATATAACAGGGGCGGGGAGCACTCGGTTCAATTATTCATTCTCAGAGACCTTGATGGGGCTGAAGAAGAGAAGACAATGAGACCTGACTAAGAGGTGTCTCCGTTCCTCAAGGGTTTTTGTCAACAGACGAGACAGATGATCCTGAAGCCAGGCTTCTTTTAATGCCGAGAGCAGTAAATGTTAATGCTAGCCGCCCAGACTCGTGGCCATCTCTTGTGTCAGGGCAGTGGACAGCTGTGACCCAGAGCTTTCGTTGGCTGACTCGCCAAGCCTTTCTTCCTAGTGGAATTAAGTCTCCAGTCTTCACTGACTCCTCCCCAGCACCACAGTAACGCAGAAGCCTCCTCTGAAGAGTGGCCATGTCTACTTGGCTGTGCCCTGGCTGGGAATCACACTGGGTCTCCCACATGAGGGTGAGAATTCCACCACGGAACCCACAACACCCCTGTAAGTCGGGAATGGGGCTGTAAATGAAATTCAGAAGAGTATTCATGCTTGCTGGGTGGCATGAGAACGTTTCAGGTTTTACCTGGGCTTCAGTGGATGAAGAGGAGTTTGGTGAGCCCACATGCAGAGCTTCAGAGCTGGGGAAATGTCATGTCATTCCTGTAGCACCAGTCTAGGATGAGCGTTTGCAGTCAAGTGGAAGGTGGGAAGGTAACTTGACTTCAGAGAGTAGAAAATGAGGACCTTATATGGCTTTGGGTAGACAAATACCCACACACATCATTAATCATATTTTGCTTTAAAAAGATAGTTTGGGTGGCAATTTGGAGACTATAAATGGGAGAAAACGAGAGGGCACATTTGAAGCTTATAGCAACAGCCCAGATGAGAGAAGAAGATAAATGGAGACAGAGGAAGAAGTTGGTTACGGGTGACTCTATCCGCCATCTTCGCACCGGGACGATCAGAGAGAGACACTGAGATACCGAGTCTCAGGGAGGAAACGGGATGTTGTTTTGGCAGATAGTGATTCTGAGAGGCTAGGAGCACATACAGGGAAATGCCTAGCCTGAAACTCAGCATCGAGTATAGCCAGGAGAGGGCTCCCTGGGGCAGAGTGTGCCTTCTCCCAACGCCAGGAGTTGGGCTAGGGTTGTAACTGTGGAAGAGTAAGGGGAGGTCTCCCAAGAAGCCCACAGCCAAGACAAAGGGGTGTGTGTGTGTGTGTGTGCGTGAGAGTACACACATTCTCTAACAGGACTCCACAAGGCAGAGACACCGGAGCCAGTGAACACGCTGAGGAGACACGACATGCGATGGGAAAGAAGGCGGGTCATTCAGTAAAGAAAGGAGTGGGCAGGTGTTTTCAGTCATGCCTGTTCAATGAACCGCCATCACCTGCCGATTCTGACTCATGGAGAGCCCACGTGTGTCACGGGAGATGTGTGCTCCATGCGTTTTCTCAGGGTTTTTTGGGAAGTAGATTTCCAGGATGTTCTCCCGAGACAACATAGGTGGACTCGACCTTCCCACCTCTTACGGCTGCTGCAGCCAAGCATGGTAATGGCTGGTCCCACTCACAGATGGGCAGGGACAGTCACCAGGCAAATGCACAGCAGCCTGAAAGGACCTGGTGGATTCTGGGAAGGGTGAAAATCTCTGTACAAGTAAAACTCTGTAAATCAGGAAAACGTACACAAGTCACCTATGGTCCTTATTTTCAGAGGTGGAAGCGTGTTTAAAACATACACCCAGTTAAAACCTCTTCCAAAGGAAAAACATGTCCAAAGGTATGCTTCTGCAAAAACAATTTCCAACAAAGAGAAAGGCGTCAGGATAGCGGTGTGACGATTCCCTCTCTAGGGACTCATTCTCCATCTGGTGGTCACAGAGGGTAACTGCAGGAGAAAAATCTAACCCTCTTACACACGCATTCATTCCAGCTTCCTCCTAGACTGAAAATTCCGGCCTGTGTGGGAGTAGGACAGCCAAGCCTGAACTCTACACTGGCCACATTGTTATTTCACCTGAGCTTCACAGACTCAGTGGGGTGGAGGGTGGATTCTCCTCTCCAAAGGAAAAGAAGTGTTGCTTAACCCATGCAGTCATGTTTCTCATGACATGAGAAGAATAGTGTTTCTGAGGTCCAACAGGGAGAAGTAAATTCCGCTAAAATGGAATATCCTGCAAAGCGATTACAAGTTAAAGATGGAGTCTTTTGTTCCCAAGTGTGATTCGGTAACACCCGGTCTCAATTCTAAGATCATCAGATACCCGGCAAGTCTAGTGGATTGATTGGTTTCACACTGTGAATTATCCTTGTGTACACTGGACCCAGGGGCTTTCTGGGAAGCGTGTTCACTAAGTAGCAAAGGTCTCCTCAAAACTTGTTGCCACGGAGTCGAATGCCTCATAGGGACCTTCGAGGAAAGGGGAGAACTGCCTGCTGTGGGTGTCTGAGACTGTAACTCTTTACGGAAAACCTCTTCTTTCTCCCACGGGGCAGCTTGGAGATTCAAACTGCTGGCCTTGTGGATCTCAGCCGAATGCATAACTCCTGTCCCACCAAGGGTCCTAGCAGAGATGCAGGACTGGTCCATCTGACGAGTGTGGCCACCTGCACCTAGGCAAGCTTCCTGACTGACTCACAGATGAAACTCAGAGACGTTCTGTTTTCTCTACTCCTATAAGGAAGTGGTCTTCCAGCTTCTCCAATGGACACATACATGCCTTCATTTATGGATTCCTCCTCCTGGGTTGCCCATCAGCATCACTATCATCTTTTTTAAGAATAGGCATGGATGTGGGGAGGACGACCCACTTGTGTTCCCCATCAATCCTGTGTCACTTCATGCAGGCCTCACCATGCTGTGAAATGCAACGACTACTTTTATTGTGGTAAGACATGTGAGTATATGCTATAAGAATTTCTCACTTTTAAACCATGTTCGAGTGCCTAATACAATGGCATTCAGCACAGTCACAATGGGGTGCAAGCAGCAATCACTTCGATGTGTGAAGGTTTTTCCCCACGACAGGGAAAAACTGTATCCGTTCCATCACGTTGCTCCCCTCCCTGCTCTGCCGGCACTTGCATGAACTGCTCTTCTAATGGTGTCTCTATAAACCAGGAGCTGTTCAGTCAGTTCTGCTTATATCAGTGTACAACCATGCTCATCTGGTTTTCCGTGGTTAATTTGTGGAAATAGAGAACCAGGCCTTTCTCTGAGGTAGCTCTGGGTGGACTTGAATGGCCAGCCCTCTCTCTCTTGGCGAGCAGCTGCATGTACTAAATGTTTGCACTAGCCAGGCATGACTTTTCTCTAGTTATTGATTCAGAAATCTCCCAGGAGAGCCTAACTTTATCTGTCCTTTTGTGCCTGGTTAAGCTCATTTCATCTCTTAGGAGCGATCAGCAGCTTTCTCTCTGTGGCTGCATAATGCCGCACGGCATGTAAAGATGCCCCGTGTTGATTCCACCCACACATCTGGGGGAATAATGCCGCAATGAGTGCCAGTGTTTGTAGCAGTTACATCATCTGGTGTCCACGTGAGACTATGGAAGATAAAGTGGTGGAATTGAGCCTGTCCATCAGGTCGCAGCTTGATAGCCTACCTCATTTGGAGGCGCTATGGAGATAAATAGCTGGCTGGAAGCAGAGCACATAAGCTCACTCTGTGAGACATTCCTGTTGACAAGTCACAGTGAGCTACAGCCAAGGAGCCAGGGTCCTGGAGCTGCAGGAGGCACGTGGAGACCCAGGCTGGCCCAGAGATTCTCTTACCGCCACTGGATCTATAAGACTTGCCGCCACTGGCCTGGGATCGTCCTGCACTTGACATTACTGTGTGGCTACGGAAGTATAAAGAGGACTCCATGGAGTAGTATTGACACACGGGCTATTTTTGGACTTAGGGACTTGATCTGGACTGTGCTGGGATGTTTTCTCCATAGACAGTTGCTCTTTGATATAAACTTCTCTCTTGCACATATATGAGTGTCTCTGGACTTCTTTCTCTGGTTAACCCAGATTATTGTCAGTGTTGAAGTTCAATTTCTAACCCCAGTTTACTGACTAGAAAGCTGAGTACCAAAGGAGCTTCACGAAGGCCCTCCTGGCTTTCAAAACCCAAGAGAGGTGGTCCGAAGCAGCTCCTGCTGCAGGACCTGATCTCAACCTCTTCCCGACACCAAGCCGTCACACAGAAGTGGCTTCAGCTCTCTCCACTAATGGCCTGGCAACAAGCAGACGGCGCAATTAATCTACCAAAGAGAAGAATACACTGGTGAGCGTGACATGTGCTGACAAAACAACCAGGTAGGCGCGATTACCCTGAGCCGTGCACATGCCGGGAATCTCTTCGGTGTCCTAGGGGCATGAACCCGAGGTCATGTTTAGTGGCCCCTGCACAGGCTCAGGGAGACAACACCTGGCCATTATAGGCTACTGATTTGGGGGTGCATCTGAAATTACATGGCAGGTCAGTATCTCCCCCTTCTCCTGGTGCTGCCTTCCGTCTGGCACCAGAAACTATTTTTCCTCCCTTGGGGATAAGTGAGATCCAATTATTGTGAAAAATGAAAGCAAGCAAGCCCTCAGCCAGACTCCTTGGATTTCGGATTTGACACCGCACCTGCCTTTCATCTAAGCGGTTGTAAAATAGCTTCATGTGCTATTTTACTAAGACAATGGGAAGCTGCTAATGAGCCCTCCAAATTGTCAATCAGAGTTCCAAGTTGGTATTGATGCAATTGTTAACTGGGGGGTGGGAGAGGGAGAGAGTATTCATTATTTCTGCTGAATAAGAGATTATTTTCATGGAACTTTTGTAGCCTCAAACCTGTTTTATTATTCAAAGGAGAAGCACAGAACTGCCTGGTAGAAGAAACTTATGTAGGCTCAAAGGTTTTTAGGGAGAAAGTCAAAGATGTGAAAAACTTCTTTGACTCACCATAGAAGCCTAAGTTTCTTTCTATTTAGTTAATGGGACTAAATGTCACCCAAAACCCAAATGAACAGACATCAACTTATAAAACAGTGTTTTCCCCGTTCACTCCCCAAAGGGAGTTTGGGAGCAGGGCTACGTGAACACTGGTTCGCAGACCACATTCACGCTTGCATTTTTAGCTCACGTCTGGGAGCACGCGGTGGGAAGACATTTCTTGTTTTCTTCCCCAAGGTTGATGTGGAGAAAGCGGAGTCAAAGAAGCATACATGCATTATTCATGTTTGAAAGAAAAAACCACAACAACTGCTGTTGGGGGGGGGGGAGGGGCGGGGAAGGCGGTTTCTGGAGAACTGAAGAGTAATCTTGAGAGATAAGAATGGCTTTAACCATCCCATGAAATGTCCTGTAACTCCTGCTCTGTGGAACTGCCGCGCTGCTTCAAGATGTCTGCTGTTTGCAGTGGCAGTGAGCTGCAGGGTCCCTGAGAAGGTGAGAAGCCACGTGCTCTGGGCAGAGTCTTCCCTCCTGTCCCATCTTCCAGACTCTGCTCGACAACGTCACACCTCACACGTTCGAGCCCCTTAGCTCCCGACTTCACACCAACCCCCAACATGGGGCCGCAGGCCCTAAGCAGAGGCTGATTTACAGTCTTTAGTGGGGTGGTAGACAGGTTCTATTTAAATAATCTCAATTTTTCTTTAAAACCAGGAAGCAATCAGTTAGTGCATCTGGGGGGCCCTGTGGCTTATTCTCGGGTGCGCTTGAGACAGCAACATACCTACCCAGAGGCTCTGGTCACAGGCTGCCAGAGCTGGAGGGTTTGCTTTGTGAAAATGATGTAAAAATAATTTAAGCACAGAGAGAGAGAGAGAGAGAGAGAGAGAGCGAGAGAGCGAGAGAGATCTCCATACACTGGCCCACAGAGCCTTCCAGGGTCCTCCGGTCCACCAATGCCAAGGATCCACTTCTTACCATGATCACTTTCTGTTCCCGATCGGCCCCAGTAGCGCCGCCTCCTTTCCGGGCTGTGTGTGTGCCGCTCCATGACCGCGGCGATGAAGCGGGTGTTGCTGACTGCAGGAAGGCAAGGAGAGTGAGTGCTCCCTTTTAGCCAGGGTCTCTATGTGCCACAGGTGGGGAGAACT
>PVJH01029196.1:0-26373 GCA_004026705.1 Nesogale talazaci | reverse complement strand
AGGAAGGGTGGGAGGTGGGAAGGAAGGGAAAGGAAAAAAGATAGACCTTGATTCTGCTCTTCAAAGGTAATTAAATTTTGTCATTCTACCCTTTTACTATAAGATATTATCTTGACACTAAATAATGCTATACAATGTCCTAATTTATTTTTATCCTTTTTCAGTAAAATCTATTAACTTCTTATAAATGATAGCGAATAGAGCTCACTCAACTTTCTGTTTTCTCACAGTTTGTATTTTTCATTTGTTCTTTAACCAGTAATTTTTTTTTTTTTTTTTGGCATCACTGCTCTCCGGTGGTGGGAGTAGGAGGCCCAGCCCCACTGCTGGAATTGAACCTCCGTCCCAGTGGGCCGCAGTCCTGCACACAACCACTACGCCACCGGGGCTCAGCCCTCCTTTAACCAGTAATTTTAGGTGAGTTTTTTCCTTCTTCAAATAATGTATTTATTCTGTTTGATAAGAGACTTAATTGATAAACTATTCAGCCAATTTCAACAGTTCTTACTGCAGTGCTCTGTGAACTGTGGCGATTAATGTTAATGTTTCTTCCTTTCAATATTCACATCCTCTATTTCATTTTCTAGCAATTATAGCTCAATGCTTAAGCTATCATATTTTAATATCATTTGAATTTTATATATATATATATATATATATATATATATATATATATATAGGCATCACTGCCCTGGTGGTGGGATTAGGAGGCTCAACCTTTGAATTATATTTTGTAAATATAACAAGGTCTTTCATGATTTGTCCATAAGTTGATTTTGATTATAGAATCTCAAATTAATTTACAGCATTATGGTCTTGAATATATATAATTATATATGTACCACAGGTGCACTTAACATGATTTGATTTCTATAAAGTTAATGAAATTAATTCAAGTTCTAAGAAATGAGGCTAAATTAATTATCTTCTCAACATTATTGCTTTTTAAACAATTTTTTTATGTATACCATTAGTTCTATTAGTTTTTTTTGGGAGGGGGCATCACTGCCCTCAGGTGGTGAGAGTAGGAGGCCCAGCCTTTGCTCCGTGGAGCTGGAATTGAACCTCCATCCCAGTGACCCGCAGTCCCGCGCACCACCACTACGCCACCAGGGCTCAGTCCCACCATTAGTTCTAAACCATTAAAAAATTTTTTTTCTAAACCATTTTTTTTTTTTGGAAAGAAATGCACCTATCATTGGTAGCATTTTAAATTAATAAAAATATAGTTTTCTTGGGCTGAGCCCCGGTGGCGTAGTGGTTGTGCACAGGACTGCAGCCCACTGGGATGGAGGTTCAATTCCGGCTCCCAGGAGCAAAGGCTGGGCCTCCTATTCCCACCACCTGAGGGCAGTGATGCCTAAAAAGATATATATAGTTTTCTTCAATTTTTTCTATTTATGGTATATATTTTTATTTTTAAGTGTTTATATTTTAGTGTGGATGATTAAAAAAAGATAATGTTTTTCAGCATATCAGTAGTCTAGTCTTTATCTTTCTTTTTGCTAAATTATTAATTTTTGAGAAAATGGCTTTTAGACTTACAACACAGTTCTCACACAACTACATTGAACCATATCTTGGATCCAATAGCCATCACTTTAATTAAATTTCCCTTTCCTTTTTCCTGATTCAGTACCTGATGGTTCATTTTCAGTATCATTATGTGCATCCAAGCAGACTAACTCCTTTCATATTGTATTCCATATTTCACATTTAAAATATTTTAATTTTATACTTGTAAGTGATGTACACTCAGACATTGAAGACCTTATTTTCTATCTTTTAACATTATGTCAAAGGGCTGAGCCCCGGTGGCGTAGTGGTTGTGCATGGGACTGCGGCCCACTGAGTCGGAGGTTCAAATCCAGCAATGGGGCTGGGCCTCCTACTCCCACCACCAGAGAGCAGTGATGCTCCCCCCCGCCCCTGAAAAAAAACGACAAAAAAAAAAAACATTATGTCAAAATGATGAAAAACTAGATTATACTTTAAGGAACATTTGTTTTTTCGACGTCAGGCTTACAAGCAATATTTGAGAAAAGAATATAATGAAAGAGTATTTTTAGATAATTGAAAGGGGGGAGTGTTTAAATTTTGAATTACGTTAGCCAAAATTTTTTATTTTTTATTTTACTTTTAATCATTTTTGAGACTCATAAAACTCATCACAATCCATACATCCATCCATTGTATGCAAAGCACATTTGTACATATAAATTCCTTTTGAAAACATACACAGAGGACCTACTGAAGTATAAAGAAAATGAAGCTCAGAAATATACTATTAAGTTTGTGGAATCAATGTGCTTTAAGAATACCATGTCGGCCACTGGGACAGAGGTTCAATTCTAGCAGTGGGGCTGGGCCTCCTACTCCCACCACCGGAGAGCAGTGATGCCCCCCCCCCCCCCAAAAAAAAAAAAAAAAAGAATACCATGTCACCACTTGTCTGTCAGATTGTCATATGGTGATGCTTTGCCTGGAAGGAAGTCTCCAGCATTTCAAATACCACCAAGGTCACTCAAGGTGAGCAGGTTCCAGTGGAGCTTCTAGTCTAAAAACACTAAAAGAAGAAATAACCTGTCAACTTCTGAGAGGTTAGACACCAAAAACCTTATGACTAAGAGCAAAACTTTGTCAGATATAGCGTCAGAAGATGAACCCCTCAGCTGGGAAGACACTCAAAAGGTGAGTGGGGAGGAGTTGCCCCCTCAAAGTAGAGTCATCCATAATGATTCAGAGGTCATAAAGCTTTCTGGACTTTCATTTGCTGAAGAAGAAACAGCTGCAATGCTGTTAATCAATGGATTAATCAATGACACCTTTAACAGAAAGTTCTTATGTTCTAGGAAGGTGATCAATAAGATTCTCTACAATAAATGAACAAGGAGCTCTGTAAGGGGTGTCAGAGTCAGATTAAAAAAAAAAACATAAATTTAGGAGTGGATTTGGGGTTCACACTTAACCCTAGCTCCAATCTAGGAATCATTAGTTTATACAACATGTTCTCCCTCGTGAAGGAAACACAGGAGATATGGGTGCTATAGCAAAGTATGATGAAGAAATTAGATGCTGCCTTGCTATCAGATAAAATAGTACCTGGTTGAGCCCTGGTGGCATAGGGGTTGTGCGCGGGACTGCAGCCACTGGGCTGGCAGTTCAAATCCAGCAGCAGCTCTCCAGGAGCAAGGCTGGGCCTCCTACTCCCACCAGAGCGCAGTGATGCCCCCCCCCCAAAAAAAAAAGAAGGAAGGAAATATTTTGACACTGTGGCAGCCATTGTACAATACTGCTTGGTATAATTGAACTATAGAATGGTATGGTGCCTACTTTAGCTCCCTGTGTTAATTTGGGTAGACTAGAGAAACAAATTCAGAGACATGCATATGGATATAAGGGAAAGGTTTATATACACGAGGAATGGAACATTGAGAAAACATCCCAACCCAGTCCAGTCCAAGGTCATAAGTCTGATATTAGCCCATATGTCTAATATCAGTCTATAAAGTCTCCTTCTGGCTCATGAAGCACGTGCAGTCGAAGCATCCTGGTGCTGGCAGGGGTCTCCCCATGGCTACTTGCTTCCAGGGCTCAGGATCCATCAATAGCATCCAATGGCAGTAAAAACAACTCAGTGCTGGCAAGGGTCTCCACGTGACTTTTCAAGCTTCAGAGGTCTGGCTCCATCAGGGTAAGGCCATGTGGCTTCTCCTCTGGCTTCTTGAGTTCCTCGGATGCTGCCATCTTGTCTTGTCAGTCAAGTGACTCCCAACAACTGGGAAAATAGTCTCTCATCTCCACGAGGGAAATACCGTGAGACTTCCCAGGACTCTCAGGAGAAAGCCATGCCCACAGAGGCCTCATTGGCTACTCATTGGCTGTGTTAGTCCGGGTAGACTAGAGGAACAAATTTCATAGACATGCATATGGATATAAGAAAAGTGTTTTATACAAAAGGAGTGGAAGATTGAGAACGCATCCCAAACCAGTCCAGTTCAAAGTCATAAGTCTGATATTAGCCCATCTGCCTGATACCAGTCTATAATGTCTCCTTCCAACTCACGAACCCACAGGTCAGTGGGTGCAGAATCCCGGCGCTGGCAGGGGTTTTCCTATGGCTCCTCACTTCCAGGGGTCAGGGTTCATCAACAGCATCCTGTGGTGGCAGAAACAACTCATTGCTGGCAGGGGTCTCCACGTGGCCTCTCCATCAGGGTCACGGGCTTCTCCACCTCCTCAGACGCTGCCATCTTGTCTTGTCCGTGATTAATCGTCTCTGAGACTAACTTCCAATAACCAGGGAGATAGCTTCTCATCTTCACAAGGGAAATATTGCGAGATTTCTCAGAAGTCTCAGGAGAAAGCCATGCCCACACAGAGGCCTCATCAGCTACTCAACGGCTATCTCCAGATTAACAGGCTAGATTCCACCCCTACATTTCAATCATAAAATTAACATAAGCACATGACTGCCACATTGGCTATTTCCAGATTGACAAGCTAGACTCCATTGCATCCCAATCATGAAATTGACATCAATATTTGGCTGTTACACTCTCCCCTCCCCCTCCAACCAAATGGTTTGGGGGGTGGGGGTGGAAAGAAAGAAAACAAACATCTTCACATATCACCAATGGTAACATCATGGTTAAGGGAGAAATGATTGAAATTGTCAAAGGTTTCATCTTACTTGGATCTGTAACCAATGCTCATGAAAGCAACAGTGATCAAAGGAAGCAGTGCATTGGGTGACTTTGTTGCATAAGACCTCTTTAAGGTGTTGAAACACAAGGATAATTCTCTGAGAACCAAGGTGTGCCTGGCCCAAGTCATGATATTTTTGATTGCCTCATATACATGCAAAAGTTGGACATTGAATAAAGAAGACCAAAAGAAAAAAATCAATGCATTTGAATTATGATGTTGGTGATGATATTTAAAAATACCGTGGGCTTCAAAAAAGGACAAACTAGTCTATCTTGGAGAAACAACAGCCAGAGTGGTCCTTATAGGCAATGATGGTGAAAATTCGTGTCATGTACTTTGAACATGTTCTTAGGAAAGACCCATCCCTGGAGAAAGACAGAGTGCTCAATAAAGTAGTGGTCAGTGTAAAAGAGGAAGAACTTCAACAAAATGGCTACAAAGGTGAGCTCAAACATGAGCGTAATGGTGGGGATGGCACAGACTGGGAAGTGTTTCATTCTGGTGTACATGGAGTCACTACGGGGGAGACTTGAAGAAACCCGACAACACTCCAGGAGCTTGCAGTCTTCTACCTCATGACCCCACCATGGCTTGATCAGCCAGTTTTGCTATGTGAGTGGAGAGAAGCCTTCTGTCTGATATCCCACCCCCAACTTGATACATGCCAGCCTCTACAACTTTGTGAATAGCTTCCTGGAGAGAAATTGCTCTCTTTTAGAGAGAGAAAAATTTACATACTGACTTAGACCAAGAGATATATAGCTAGGAATTATATAAAACTAGCTTGTTGTTATTCTCTAGATAACGTGTCCTAGGACAGTTTCCATAAGACTTTGGAATGAAGAATGATTGCACGTTAACCTTCTCTTGCTCTCCCCATTCCATAACCTTCCGGAGTCCTTTGTGATGTCTGGATTTTAAAGCCGGAGCGATGAGGTCACAGTTCTGTGTTGCAGACCTGGTAGTGCCCAGTTACCGAAAGCAGCAGTGTAACTGTGACCATGGACAATTACTTCTTTCCTCAGAAAAGTTTTAGCGCTACCTGGATGAGCTCCAGCTCCACTTCCTGGGTCATTGAAACCATCTTGGGCTTCCTGTGTGGAGTGGGCCTCTATCTTTTATTACTCCCCTACCTCCAGAGTAATCCATCCCTCTCAGCGCCTAAGAAAGATATAAATATCAAAAAGGTATGAAACCCTTGGCCTCAATAAAGGCTCTTTCCCCCTATTTCCAGTTTCTCAATCAGAGAGACTCTTGAGATGGGAAAGTTCAGGAACAAATAGAATACTACCCTACTTAAAATAGTCCAGGTAGTATTGGGCACTATGATTTCTACCTGGAGAGCTAAAACCATCTACCATGTATAGTAGAAGACCTCAAAGAAAAATCTTAAATACAGTGAGCCATTGGATAAGGCCTAGATTCCTAAATATTTGGGAGGTCAGAGACATCAGCACTGGTTCATAAGTCACCTTCCTGTCTCAGGTATCTCTGAGCCAGAACTTTCCTTTGGGTGAGGGCTGATCTGAAAATTGCTGCTGGCCCCAAGAACCTCTAATTGGGGGATGGTGGTGGGTGGAGCAGAGGCCTGGCTTTGGGAACCAGAATCTTTTCCTGATAGCACAGAGACCTCTATTGGTCTGAGTTGGTAACCCTGTGAACAGAAGAATGGTGACTGAAGGAATTCAAGTTAATCCTCAGGTAGAAACTCTCTTAATTGTGTTTTCCAAGAAGGAAAACGGAAATATCTCTTTATCCACTGTGCTGTAGTTGTTAGGTGCCAGCCCGTTGGTTGTGACTTACAGTGACCTTATATATATAACAGAACGAAAGACTGCCTGGTCCTGCTTCATCCTCATAGTTGCTCCTATGCCAGAAATTATTGTATCCTGCTAGTCAATCCATCTCCTTACGGGTCTTCCTCTGCTCCTTCTACTGCTCTTCTGCTTTACCTGACAGAGTGTCCTTCTCCAGGGCTTGGTCTCTTCTGACCACATGTCCAAAGTATGTAAGACAAAGTCTTGTCATCTTTGTTTCTAAGGCACAGTCTGATTTTACATCTTCCAAGGCGTATCGGCTTGTTCTTTTAGTAGTTCATGGTGCTTTCAATATTCCTTTTCAGCACCACAACTCAAATGCATCCTGTTGTTCGGAGGTCTTCTTTATTCAATGTTCAACTTTCATTTGTAGATGAAGTGATTGAAAATACCATGACTAGGGAAACAACACGTGATCTAAAGCCAATGGCAAGGAGGGTCTAGGATGCCTGGAGGGACGTGGGGCAACGTTGCTGAGGAGAATTACTGAAACCTGAATGAAGGCCAAACATGATGGTGGGACAAGAGGAAAGTAAAAGGAAAGAACTAGAGACAAAGGACATTTATAGAGATCTAAATATACACATGTACATATGTAAATATATTTATATATAATGCTAGGGAAGCATCTAAATATAGACATGTACCAATGTGACTATATTTATATATAATGATAGGGAAGTAGATCTATGTACATATACTTATATATTAAATATTAGAGTAGCAGACAGACATTGAACCTCTACTCAAGTACTACCTCAGTGCAAGAACACTTTATTCTAATGACCCAGAATTCTGTGATGCTCACTTTCCCTGACAAGATCTCTGAAGACAAAATGGGTGCATAAGCAAAAGTGAAGAAAGTTGATGGTGCCTAGGTACCAAAAGACATAACATCTGGGATCTTAAAGATAACACACAGCCATCTAGTTGAGAAGCAACAAAACCCACATGGAAGAAGCATACAAACCTGCGTGATCATGGGGTGTCCATAGGATCAAGTATTAGGCATCAAAGACACAGACAAAAAAAAATCATATCAATGTGAATGAGGGGAAGTACAGCATGGAGACTCAAAGCCCATCTGTAGACAATTGGACATCACCCTACCGAAGGGTCACAAGGAAGAGACCCAGTCAGGGTCAAGTATAGCACCAATGAAACATACAACTTTCTTTTAGTTCTTTAATGCCTGCCCTCCCCCCTCCCCCACTATCATGACCTCAATTCTTAATCTGGCTAGACCAGAGCATGTATATTGGTACAGATAAGAACTCACAACACAGGGACTCCAAGACAGGTAAACCCCTCAGGCCTACTAATTGAGAATAGCGATATTAGGAGGACAAGAGGAAGGTGGAGGGAGAAAGGGGGAAATGAATCACAATGATAGATGTATGGCCCCCTTTCAGGGGAACAGACAACAGAAAAGTGTTTCAAGGGAGACAGAGGTCAGGGTAATACATGAGCAAAAAAAAAATTTATAATTTATCAAAGGTTCGTGAGAGAAGGAAGATGGGGGAGGGGGAAAATGAGCTGATACCATGGGCTCAAGTAGAAACAAAATAATTTGAAAATGATGATGGCAACTTGTATAAATGTGCTTGAAATAACAGATGGATGTATGGATTGTGTTAAGAGCTGTACAAGACACCAATAAAATGATTTTGGGGC
Organism: Nesogale talazaci; assembly: GCA_004026705.1. Taxonomy (NCBI): domain Eukaryota; kingdom Metazoa; phylum Chordata; class Mammalia; order Afrosoricida; family Tenrecidae; genus Nesogale; species Nesogale talazaci. The sequence continues at coordinate 18,172 of PVJH01029196.1, read as the reverse complement.
GGGGCATCGCTGCCCTCTGGTGGTCGTGGGAGCTAACCAGAACTGCTCCGAAGAGCTGCCACTGGATTTGAACCACCAAGCCCATGGGCCACAGTCCCGCACACAACCACAACGCCACCGGAGCTCAGCCAAAGTGATTTGGGGGGGGGGGCATCACTGCTCTCCGGCGGTGGGAGTAGGAGGCCCAGGCCCACTGCTGGAATTGAACCTCCGTCCCAGTGGGCCGCCGTCCTGCGCACAACCACTACGCCACCGGGGCTCAGCCCCAAAGAGATTTTTAAAAGAAAAAAAAAATGGTTTGAGTCAAGCACACCTTAGAGTTCAAAGTAACATCATTGTTTTCCAATACTTTAAAAAGGTCTTGTGCAGCAAATTTACTCAAAACAACTTGCCTTTTGATCCCTTGATGGCTGCTTCCATGAGCATTGCTTGTGGATCCAAGCAAGCCAAAATCCTTGACAACTTCAACCTTTTCTCCATTTGTCCTCATGTGACACATTGATCCACTTGTGAGGGTTTTGGTCTTTCCCTACTGAAGACAGCAATCCTTGATCATCATCTACAAGTGCATCAAGTCATCCTCCTCACTTTCAACAAGTAAGATTGTATCATCGGCATCTCACAGGTTGTTAATACCCCTTCTTCCAATTCCAATGCTGGATTCTTCTTCATCTGATCCAGCTTTCCTGATTATCTGCTCAGCATACAGATTGAATAAGTTTGAAGAAAGGATACAATCTTGTCACACACTTTTCCTGATTGCAAAACATGCAGTATTTCCTGTTGTGTTCACACAATGGCTTCTTGATCCATGTACAAGTTCCATAGAAGCACAATGAAGTGTTCTGGATGTCCCATTCTTCTTAAAGCTATCCATAGTTGGTTATGACACACATAGCTAAATGCCTTGGCATAGTTAATAAATCAGAACTATCTTTCTGGTAATCTCTGGTTTGAACTAACTCTCAACTGATATCAGCAATGATATCCCTTGTTCCATACTCTTATGAATCCAGCTTGGACCACTGCCAGCTCCATGTCAAACGTACTGCTGCAATCATTGTTGGATGAACTTCAGCAAAAGTTTAATGGCATATGACATCAGTGATATAGTTTGACCATTGTATTGAATTACTTTTCTTTGTTTTGTTTTGTTTTGGGGCATCACTGCCTCTGGTGGTCGTGGGAGCTACCCAGCGCTGTTCCTGAGAGCCGCTGCTGAATCTGAACCACCAAGCCCGTGGGCCGCAGTCCCGCACTCAACCTATTGGCCGCCCGGGCTCAGCCCGGATTACTTTTCTTTGGAATAGGTAAAAATATGGATTTCTTCCAGTCAGTTGACCAAGTAACTGTCTTCCAAATTTTCTGGCACACCCAAGTGAGTGCTTCCAATGTTTCTTTAGCTTCTTGAAACATTTCAATTGATAGCCCATCGATTCCTGGTGCTTTGTATTTTTTTCTCTTAAACACTTTTTTTTTTTGCAGTTTTTTTTTTGGTATTTCCACAATCCAGTAGTTAGGTTATATCAACAGTAGTTATATAGTTAATACCACAATCAATTTTAGCATATTTTCTTCATCCTGTACTCATTATTAGTATAAAGGAAATATATACAACAAAACATTTACCAATTTAACACCTTGTACATACATATTTCAGTGCCAGTGATTCTTGATACCCTTTTCCAAATTATTCTAACTTTAACATAAACTCAATGCCCCCTCATAACCACTCTTTCTCCTTCCCCTCTGGTAGCCAATAGTCAACTTTGGTTTACCACCCCACACCCCTTTTTGGTAGTTTTCTTGATATAAAATTCACATATCATACACTTCCATTATTAAGTCACTTTAAAAAAGAGTTGTATAGATATCATCACAATGAGTTCTAGTGCTCCCTCTTTCTCCTGTAGGCATTTTTCACTCCCTCTATTCTCCTCACTCTTTCCACTCCCCCATCTCCCATAGACCTTTGCAGTGGTTGTTGTCCCTAATCATCCATTCCTTCTGTGTTTCCTTAACTGGTAAACCTAACAAATAATAAAAAACAAAACCAAGAAGAAAGTAGTAATGAAAATATAAAGATAAATATAAGAGTAAAAAAGACAAGACCACAACTGTATTTTCAAAGCCAGAGAAGAAATTTCTATCATAGGACAAGCAAGAAATATTTAAGTCTAGAGCAAATTTAGGTTGGGTCAGGTGGAAGGTTGACTGGCCAAGTATAATAGTACACAGTAGTTGGATCCACCAAAGTCAAGTTTACGATAATCTCTGTCAGATAGTAAAGCTGTTCAAATCCCCCGCCTATGGCTGAATAGGACCTGCCAAATGTGACTAGCTACTCTGCATAAAAATTTGGGGCCACCACTGTCTTCTATAGCCTTCTACAAGTTGGGTGTTCACAATTCGACTTTGATACTTTGCCCTTCATCATATTTGGATGTTGTTATTGTCATCTTTGGGTCGCACAGGCTGGTGTGCTGCTTGGGTCACACAGGCTGGTGTGCTGCTTCTGTGAGGACTTAGTTGATGCCTAACTTGGATAGTTGCTTGTCTAAATACAACCCTTTAAGACCCCAGACATTATTCCAATTGCTAGCCAAGCTCCATCTGCTTTCTTCACCACACACTGCTGTAGCACCCTTATCTTCAGTGATTTTTCCTTGATGGTGAGTATCTAGCAAGGCCATGTTATAAGAACTAATCTTTCTCAGACTGAGGCTAGAAAGAAATTCAAGCCTTGAATTTATCTGCTTGCCTGGAGTCTTGCTTTTGGCCAATGCATTCAGTGCCACGTGAACTTCTTGTTGCTCGTATGCTACCTCCTGAATGGAAGTAGTTGATTAGCTCTTTTTGATACATTGACTATATATATATTCTTTCCATCTTCTTTTGAGACTTCCTGTTTTATTCTTCTTGTTTGTGTTATGCCCAGTATAGCCAATACCAGTCCATTTAAGTTTGCTTACTAATGCTTAGGATATCAATTTTTATCCATCCCATTTCATTTGTAATGATCTCTAATTTCCTTTAATCCATACTTCACACATTGTAAGTTACCCACTGTAGAAATTAATCAACAGAGCTATAATGATTAAAAGTAGAATATCAAATGCCAGTAGCTTATAATAGAGAAGGAATAAGAATTCCCTTTTTTCTTTTTTTTTGTTTTTGTTTTTGTTTTTGTTTTTTTGTTTTTGTTTTTTTTAGGCATCATTGCCCTGGTGGTGGGAGTAGGAGGCTCAGCCTTTGCTCCTGTGAGCGGGAATTGAACCTCCGTCCCAGTGGGTCGCAGTCCTGCGCACAACCACTACGCCACCGGGGCTCAGCCCAAGAATTCCCTTTTTTCAAAAAATTAAAAAAATTTTTTTTTTTAGGCATCACTGCCCCAGGTGGTGGGAGTAGGAGGCCCAGGCTTTGCTCCGTGGAGCTGGAATCGAACCTCCGTCCCAGTGGGCCACAGTCCCGCGCACCACCACTACGCCACCGGGGCTCAGCCCAAGAATTCCCTTTCACTAATTATTTTCTTATATCTCAGCCTCAAGCGGAGACAAGGAAGAAGAGCAGGAAGAAGAACAAAAGGGAAGCTGTGAAAGGTAAGGTTCTGTCCACCCAACCCACCTCCCAAGGATGAACCTTAACCTGTCCTCTATGTAAGGACTGACTGCCTTAAATTCGGGGAGTGTGCGAATTGCTGGAGCGTGATCCTTTCAGGAAACAACACTGAGAAGGAGGCTCCCAGGGAAGAGTTCAGAACCTGATACTTCTGAGATTGTGTGTTGGACCTCCACTGGGATGAAGGCATAATGGATCTTGCAGTTGTGCTGTCCATTAGGGGTGCTGTAGGGTATAATTAACGGAAAACTGGTAAATTTACACTCAGAACATTAACACCTAGCTAGAACAAACTGTTTAACTCTTGTCAACGCTCGGATTCTTAATTCAGGAGTCAAGTCAATTAATGGACATTGAAACACTTTGTGGCCAAACACTTCAAACACACAAACCTTGTCATGAAGGTCAGTGGTCATTTGACTTTGGATGCTATTATAGATGAAATTATATCCTCCCTCAGGGGAGATTTAAAACAAACAAACAAACAGGAAAAGGTTCTGCTGGGCGGAGCTTTCATAGAATGCATTTTTCCCACCAGACAAGCATCAAGCAACTTGCTCTGAGTGCCCCCCAGTGGCATCACCTGGCAAGGTTCTCTCTGGTCACAGTGATTTTTTTTTTTCATACAATCAGTTTCATTCAAACCTCGTTTGTGATGGCCCGTTTTAGAAAACAGCACGCAGCTGTGAAATTATTTCCTGCTCAGGAAAAATGCCCCAGACACTGCTGTAACGTTGAGCAAAGGACAGGGCTACAGGAAAAACCCATGTGTATGAGTGGATTTCTTATTTCAAAATGGGTGATATGTCGACTGATTGCAAACCTGGTTCTGAATGTCTGTCAACTTCTCTAACAGAACAAAATGTCAGGAAAATTTCCCATTTGTGCTCAAAGATGGATGACAGACCATTGAAGAGATGGTGACAATATCTGGTCTATCTTAAAGTTCAGTTCAGCAAATTTTAACAGAAGATTTGGGAACGAGGCACTATGAAATTTGTGCCTTGGATTCTGACTGACCAGCAAAAAAAAGCATCAACTGGAAACATGCCTTGCTTTGAAGAACAGCTCTAAACGGACCCACTCCTTGCCCCCCCCCGCCCCAAGGTCATTACTGGTGATGTGGCATGGCACTATTCTTTTTTTTTTTTTAATAGAACACTTGGTTCTTTCTTTTTTTATTTTACAGGTAGGATTCACAATGATTTTTTTGTTTGAGTTGGGTGTGTAGGGTGGATCTTTTTATCTAGTGCTCTTCATTTTGGATAGTCAAGATGGCATGGAATCCTTGTTAGGAAAAGGGGGTATTGGGTCTGAGAAGTCTCCCAACATTGATGAACCTCACTCTGTCCAGTATCAGAGTGAAGCTTTCTCTAGCGCTGGGAAAGCTCATCCTTAATGGAACCTGAAGTCCCATCAGGGGTCATCAGACTTTTTTTTTTTTTTTTTTGGCATCACTGCTCTCTGGTGGTGGGAGTAGGAGGCCCAGCCCCACTGCTGGAGTTGGGCCGCAGTCCCGTGCACAACCACTATGCCACCGGGGCTCAGCCCCGGTTCCTCAGACTTTTTAAACAGAGGGTCAGACCATTGGAGGGTCGGACTATAGTTAAAAAATAAACAAAGACTTTTTTTTAAAAGGGGAGAAGGGAAAGGGGAGGGTTTTTGTTTTTTTTTTAAAGGAGCTTGTATCAAGGGCGCAAGTGGAAAATATTGGGAAATGTATGTGGAAATATGTGTGCAAATGTGCTTGATACAAATGATGTACTGAATGTTGTAGTAGCTGTAAGAGCCCCCAATAAAATTTAAAAAAAATAAAAAAAAATACAAACTATTAACAAATTCACTGTGGGCCCAGGATGAGTTGACCGCTAGCAGGACAGCAGGGGTGGCAAAAACACCCAGAGGGCCAGCATGGCAATATTTTTATGACTCGAAAAGCAAACATCAGTGAAGCCAGTGGAAGATGCCATGGTCACCTTGCCCCCCAAAGTCTTGTGAAGTGAAATCAAAGATCAAGATGATGTTCATTTTTTTTTTAATGTGAGGGGTAATAGTGTATTCTTTTCATCAGATCAAGCTTTTTATTTAGTGTTTCTGAAAAGATTATGTCGCAGTGTGCCACTAAAAAGGTCTGATTTGTGGCAGATGGGAGATTGGTTTTGCCACCATAACAATGCACCTGCTCGTGACAATGCCTTCCATTTTGGGCCAAAACAACATGCTTCTCTTGCCTCACATACATAACTCACCTGACCTCACTCCTTGTTGCAATTTTTTGTTTCTGTGACTGAAGAGGGATTTCAAAGGACGGCAATGTGATGATGTAGAAGAAATGAAGAAAAAAAAACAAAGGAAGTACTGTCAGCTATCCAAACAGATGAGTTTGAAAAATGTTTTCAAGACTGGAATCACAGATTTGATAAATGTATTGTTATCTGGAGAGTACTTGGAAGGTGATAGGGTTGTTTTGTTGATCTATAGATCTATCTTTGGGAGAAAATTAGTTTTTTGGGGGGGCTCTTTTTTTTTTTTCTTTTTTGGTGTCACCATGCTGTAATCATAACCATCCTAGGGTCAGATTTGACAATGGGTTGTCTTTGTTATGTTGCTGATGAGTATAGTAGATTATGTATTTGGTTGCTAACCAAAAGACCAGCAGTTCAAACCAACCTGCCCATCCTCAGGAGAAAGACCGGGTTTTCTGCTGCTTCAAATATTCCCAGCTCCAGAAACCAGCCAGATCCAATTCTACTCTGTCCCACAGGGTTGCTTTCAGCTGGAATCACCATCTGAAAGTGGGTTTGAAGGTATTTTTAGTATCTTGATTCATGCTCTTTTGCGATATAAGCGAGATTAAGGAAGTAGAAAAGAGACGGGGAGATCGACACAATTTAATCTCACATGGAGAGCTCCACAGAATCAGACGACAAAAGATGAAAAGACAAAAACCTTTCCCCAGAACTGATAGAGAAATCCTTCTCATAGAACCTAGCTTGAATTGGGATTTTCTGCCTTCTAGAGTGTGAGGAAATGCATCTGTTTATGAAAGCCATCTACTTGTGCCATGTCCGTGTTTTAATACACAAGAAAGGATTTCTGGTGTTGGGGTAGTTAAGCACGCAACTGAAAAGTCAATTGGGTTCAAACTCTCTAACCGATCTATAGGAGAAAAAGGTGACCATCTGCTTAGTAAAGACTTAGCCTTGGAAACTCGGTGGTGCAGCTCTACCAGATCCCCTGTGGTAGCTATGAGCCGAAATCAACTCAACAGCATAGACCTTTACCATAGTCTCCTGATTTCCAGCTTGCCGAAGTTGCTTGAAAGAATTACATGAGGCTGGGGGCCTGATTGCAAGTCTGAAAAAGTGAGTAACCTTTCCCCTTCTCTCCAGGTCCTTCATAATCGGACCTTCTGCCTGACCCCATAACATTAGTGCACCTGGGATTGATGTTGAGGCCCCTGTAGGGAGGGACTATCACAGAATTCCAAGGGAGGAGTATGGGAACTTGGTGATGTCATGGCATAGAGAGGGGGAGGAGGGATGGCAGGGCATAAGGAGGGGTAGATGATACCGTGGCAAGGGGAGAGGGTGGGACTGGGTACCACAGGTTGCCCCTACCCCGGCCAGATCTGTCCAGGTTCTCCCAGCCCTTTGGCTCCTGGGTGCAGCTTGGTCCTCTGTCTCCTACAGCTTCCTAGGAAAGCCCCATGACAAGGGAAGCTCTGATCGGGAGTCATGTCAAGACCTCTCTGGTGGGGTGCACACAAGAGCATCTTCTGAAGACCACCAGCCATGTCCAGAACTCCCCGAAGGTGCTGTTCTCTTGGTGCCAGGAGTCTCCCCTTCTGCAGCTCCTTCGACCCAGGCCCCTCGACCTCTGACCTCCACCCTTTCACAGAACCTAATGATCCTCTCAATGTCAGATCTTTCAACCCCACCATCTGTTCTTCCTCCTTCCCCACAACAGCCCCCTGATTTGTTTGCCTGCCTTCAGCCTCCAAGATCTGCTTCACCACTTCCACATGCCAGCCTGACCCTTTCTCAATGTGACTCGATGGTGCTCCCACTGAACCCCCTCTCAGGGAATCCCTTACCAGAGAAGTGCTGGTTAGCTTCTGTACCAGTGACCACAGGCCTTGACCCTTCAAACTGTTCCATATCAACTCTCTCCTGGTGGCAGGCAGCTTCCAAGACCTTGGGTTTCTCCACCTTGAAAGATTGTGAATCCCAGCAAGGATACACTTCCCGCCACACACAAGATGATGCTTTTGGGGGTGGTCACATAGACAGGGGCATAGAGAACAGCAACCTCACTTTTCCTACTTCAGATGTCCAAAAGCTCTTGGAAATACAAGTCACAAAGAGAATCGAATTCAAGATTTGGGATGAAAAGGAAGAGGATGGATCATTTCCAAATCAAATGAGCTCAGATTACCACTTGAGCTCATTGAGGACTATGCTAAAATCGTTGGGTGATGAGCAGGACACCACAGTCTCCCAGCCTATGTGGAGTTCCAAAGGCACATCAGAGCAGTTGCTCTCCTCTCACAAGACTTTCCAAGACCTGCAGCAAAAATACAGCCAGCTCTTCTGGGGTCTCCCCTTTCTGCATAGCGAATCCTTAGTTGCTACTATCAGGGTCTCTGGCTCTTCCCTGGAACATCCTTCTATTTTGTTCAATGGGATTTCCAATGCCTTACCAAGTCCAACCGAGACTAAAGAACCCCCTTTACTTTACCAGACCCAAGCCTTACCGTACCAGGTGGGCCAAATTCAACCTTTGATTTCAACTCAGTCCCAGTCACAGGTCCCGCATTTAGCTCAGCTCCAGACCCAAGCTCATCTCCAACCCTCATTCTCAATCTTACCTTCTTCCTTACCTGGTGGAGCACGTTGCCAGAGGGACTATAATCGGGAACCCTCTGTCATCTCAACTAAAATCCAGCAGATGGAATGGTCCTTGTTGCATAAGCGATCAGAAAGTAGACAGACTTTACCCTCTGTGTCCACACGGTCTCTAGAAACCTTTACTCCTCCTGTCAATAGTCTCAGTCTTTCCCATGAGAGGTGGGAAAAAGTTTCCAAGTCAGACACCATCATCCCTGGAGATTTTATCAGTCCTGAACTCCGGAAGCAACTGGAGCAACATCTTCAAAAGAGGATCATCCATCACCAGCACGGCTTGCCCCACAGGATCCAAGAGTTTCTGGAAATGACCAGGCCTCTGAGGAAATTATCAACGATATGTAAGGCAGAGGGCCAGAATGAACCTTATTGGCCCTCCACAAAGACCAGTGAAAGCAACAAAGAAGTAAAGGGGGTGGGTTCAAAGCACCACGGAAGACTCAGACAGCCAGAAAACTTCCATGTATGTGGAGTGGCAAACTTTCAGCTAGGAAGTGATCTCGGCAAGGATCGGCAGCCTAGCCTAGAGAAGTGCCCCAAACCTAAAATATCTCACAGGTCACAACCCAGCCTAGGGAGGAGTCTGGAAGTAAACTCTAACAAGGAACCTAAAAAGAATTTGACAAACAAATTTGGTTTGAGGAACAATTCAGGGACTTGCATCGTGAAGGACCCGCGAAAGAAAGAACTAGAAAACTCTCTGAATGCCCATCTGAGCAGGAAGTCAGGGCAGATTATCGAGAACAGCATCCCTTTAGATGTACGTAAGTCCTGGCTTGCTGTGAATCATATCTTGTCTAAAGCTGACACTTACACCAAAAATGGAGATCTGGAGCCATCAGAGGGTCAGGCATGCTACGTGAATACCACCAAGGAGCTTTCATTTTTCGATCTGAGTACTCGATGGATGTTGGAATCACATATTACAAGGCGGTGGGTGAGACACAGATGGTGTCTACCCCTCAAAGTCCTGGGGCTCATAAAACTCTTCAAGGCAAAGAAGGACAGCCCACTGACACCTCTGCCGTCCACCTTCTCCTCTTCTACCACCTCGGAGTCTTTGGCTGACACAAGAGCCGAGACTGTCAAATTTCTGGAAGAAAGCTTTCAACCCAGCTGGGTAGAGAAAGTGACCTCTGTAAAATCAGCTCTCATCCTAGAGCATCCTGCCCCTACCTGCTCACCTGTCGGTGAGGAAAACTGGAAAGCCCTGACATGCCCCTCACCTGTTAATGACAACGCCTTCTCCGCGATCCCTGTGGGTGGGCAGGAGGTCTGGCAGCCCTTTGAGCCCCTCACGTCCAGCATCCTAGAACAATCCTTACAGAACAGGGCTGTCCCGAGGGTCCGGAGAGCCTGTGTACTGTCAAATCCAAGTGACTACATGAGCAGGATAGGTCCAAGGAAGGAGAATATGGGATGTATCTGTGGAAGTCCCAGACCCAGTGTAGCCATGTTGACAATGCATTTTAATCCCCCATCTCCAAAGGCTGAAGAGACCAGGGAGCCATTAGCGCCTCCAGTAGCTTTGGTGCCACAGCTGCGGAACAGGGACCCCTTGGGAACCAGTACGCTGGCAACATCTCACAACAGAAATGTCGATCTGAGGGCTTTGGGAACGTCAGGGGTCTGCCCAAGGCCCCCATCTCCGAAAATGCCGGATCAAGATCCAGGGGAGACGTGCTTTAAATCGCCAGGGGTTAGTGAGTTCAAAAATAAATTGGAGTCAGGGCCAGAGAAGCAGACTCAAGACAGTTCCACCAAGATGCTCCTTCAAGACTACACCAGGGACGTGCTGGTGGCCGCAGACAACTTGATCAGTCAGATCTCTCAGTCCCGGCCACAGAGTGTGTCCAGTGCAGACATTTCCGCTTCCAACCGACCAAATGAACTGTTGGACCGAAACTTTTTGAACAGAAACCGTGGCCTGGAGCAGCAGGAGTCCCAAACGTCCAACTTTCAGGACCCATGGAATGACCAGAGCGAGATATTTGCGCACAGTGATGAGAAAATGGGCCCTCCTAAGCTCGGGAAGTATTGTGAGGCCTTGGCAGAATTGGGGCGCGCACAATTTAGTGGGACGAGCCAGCTTTCCCAGGCCAAGGAAGAAGGTGACTCCATCCATGGTAGCAAGCAACTACAGGTCCTTCCCGAGGAGAAGGCGCCCCGAGAGAGCCACTTCAGAAAAAGAATGAAGCACCTTCTTCGGTGGATTTTCCCTCATAAAAAGGCCAGCGGGCAGGATGACACGCTGCCAAAAGGCAAGGCCGTGGCGAGCTCTGCCCAGTTCCAGGGAGCACCGAAAAGCACATGGGTCTTTACTGACAAGGAGGTCACTGAGGCGCAGGCGCTCATGACTGCTGTGGGCCAAATTCTGGAGGAGAAAATTGTGCTTCATGCTTCCAAGTCCAGTGAGCAAAAGGCGGAAATCCAAGAAAGCCAGGCCCTGATGGACTGGCGTTCCTCCCACCTCAGGGCCTCCTCCTACCCGGGAGGACCAATGAGCGATACCATCTGCCATTATCAAGGCTTTCCCGGCCATCAGAGCTGCCCCACCAAAGAGCGGCAGAACAGAGAGGCGCAGTCCTTGAGCACCTCGAGGTGGAGCAACGAGAAGCTGTGCCTGCGTCATTCCACCTCGCGGTCCTCCTGGAAGAGCACGTGCCTCGTCAGCTCCCAGCTGCATGGCTCGAGGATATGGAGTGGCTCGGGTTCCTCGTACCATTGCCCAAGGCACGGTCCTCGGGAGTGTGTCTCCTCTGGTCAGCTAGAGCACGCTTCTGTAACGGCCTTGCTTAGCAATAAAGCTTCCCTCCAGGAAAATAGTCAGGCCACACTAGGTTAACACATCCTGTCTGCGCTAACAGCTTCCCCCAGGCATGCTCTTCCTGGTTCCTGAATACATGTGATTGTTTTCCTCATCAGAGGGTTGTGGTTTCTGTCTGTGCCATATTAGGGTATAGGGCAGGAGACGTCGTCTGCTTCTCCTGAATAGGGGCGTTGGCTTCTAGAAACCATGCCCAGGGCACGGGGAGGAGGTAGACCGTGGTTTTTCACATCCACCTCCATCCTTACACCTGTCCAGGTGTCCTAGTTTTAAAGTTTGTTTTTATAATCTTGTCACTGCGAGAGAGAAAAAAAAAATCTCAAACCCAACCTAACCAAAAACTCGTGTATAAACACGCAGGATTTGTCCAGAAGAAAAACACTGTGAAGACCCTCCCCCAAGACCTGGCTCAGGAGGAGTGGGCAAGATGAGAACAACCTGTGAAGACCCACGCCAAGATCTGGCTCAAATTGTCTTTCCCTGCTTCCTCTCCACCTTGAACTTGGTTTCCCCCTTTCTTCTTTGAATTTGAGCTTGAATATACTTGTGGTGTCGCTCATACCCAATGGGACTCAAAGCCATTCTGTACATGCACACAGAAATGTGGAAGACCTACGGTGTAGGGTGAGAGTTATGAGCCAGTGTAGAGAGAAACAAGTGCACGTTCACATTTTTTCAGTGGTGGTGGTTTCAGTTCCAGAATCCAGTGTGACCATCCCTTGCCTATATAATTCCTCGAGTAAGGTAACTTTGGGGGGGGTGTTTTCTGTGGGGGGCTTGGGAGATGAGCGTAGCTGAAAGTTTAGAGGGGCCATGGTGAGACATGGATGTTGGGTATGCTGCTAGAATTATACAACGACGGGCTGAGCCCCAGTGGCGTAGTGGTTGTGCGTGGGACTGTGGCCCACTGGGACGGAGGTTCAATTCCAGCAGTGGGGCTGGGCCTCCTACTCCCACAGCCGGAGAGCAGTGATTGCCACCCCCCCAAAACAAAACAAAAACAAAACAAAACAAAAAAAGAATTATACAACAACAAGCCAAGGAATATCAAGAGTGGAAAGTCAGCCACCCTCAGAAAATAGGAAGAGACAAAGAGGGAGCCTTTAGATGGTGTGTGGTTCTGCCAACCTGTGGCTTGGGATCGCTAGACTCCAGAAATGCATTTAACAAGGGCTGGACAGGAGAGATCAAGATGCCAGTACAAAGACAATCCCCCCCCCACCCCATGTCTCAAGGTTATGTTGTGTCTGAAGGATGTTCTTTGAGGTGGGGGAGGAAAGGACAAATGCAGAGGCACAGAGATCAGTAAAGATGAAAAATGCATGCTTGAAGGATGGAGAAAAGAGAGAAAAACAAGATGGGTCAGTTTTGATTTGAGATCTTTAGGTGAATAGAGAATTGACCCCAGAGGATTTAGAACATCTGACATTTCCATCCTAAAGACAGAGACCAATCAGTCCTAGCTTGAGGACTTGTAACCTACATTGACCTCACCTTGGGACATTTTCCTTAGTCGGTGCCTCAGTCCTAAGGGACACAGTCCAGGAGGCTGCTGGGAGATGGCCATGGTATAGAGGCACGGTGACAAGAAGAGTCATATGGGGCTGGTAAATGGACCCACCTCTGCCCACAATGAAATCCCTCCAAATGTCCATTCTCAGACATCTAAGGGTGATAACACTGGAGCAGTGAAAAAACAAAACTAACCATCTATCTTAAAACTCAAAAGCATGGGCAGTGATGCCCCCCAAAATTAAAAAAAAAATTTAAAAAAACTCAAAAGCGAGACTAGGGTGATGGACAATGTGAAACTTGTGGGGGGCACCGGGGCTTCCTGTCTATTCCCTCTCTACCCCACATACTTACCAAGAAGACGTCAATCAAGAGGAGGATTCCAGGGACAGAGTAGGCCTTGCCCAGCATGGTCAGGCTCTGTTCTTCGAAGCAGGCCTGCTAGAAATCCTTACTTAGGTAATTCTCTGTTTGCATTAAGCTCTTCTGACTTGTCACTGCTCCCTCCCAGTCCCTGCTCAGTTGTGGGTCCCAGAAACTGTAGCACAGCTGAGGGGTGCACCTGTGTATGCTCACCAAAGAATGGCAGGGCAAGGTCCTTGAAACTCTCAGCTGTTGCTCTTGGGAGGGAGCAGAATGTGGTTCCATGGGGGTTAAAAGTACTGACCCTTGGGGTAGGCCAGTGAGGCTGCTAGGCCATTGGCTGGTGGAGATAGGGTCAGTTTCTCCAGCAGTGACTCAGATGGAAGGATTGTGCCACACAGAGTTCCTGCAGGTAGGCAGGCCCTGTCCATGCACATCCTTCTGCATGCTTGCCAGCAGCCACTAGTGGTTGGTATCAACCTCACTGTACTTCTGTTGCAGGTGGACCAGTTAGTGCTGGTTCCAGGTGACTGACTTCATGTCCCCAGGATAGCTCATGGTCTCTCAGGAGATGCCTAGGGGCAAGGGGACAAGACCTGTAGTAGGCAGTGTGGCTGTAGCCTAAGGGGTGTGCGCCATGAAATTGACTACATTTGGAGGCGTTGGGTGTGGATGCTGTGAGTTGACGCATGCGTGCTTGCATTCATGAGCAGACTGCAACTCGGAGCTGGCGTTGATAAATTAGCCCTCCCCTACTCAAGTAATGCTGATGCCTGCCCTCCTGTGGCAAAACTGGCTGAATGGATGGAAATGCTGTTCAGGTCCAGGGGCTAGTTGGGCTGTAGGGTAATTGTGATTGAAAGAGGGGAATAGTTGAGAATAGGCATGGTCATATCAGGACATCTGAGTCCAGCCTCTTCCTACCTTCGTGCAACAAAGGGCTGAGGGTGCTGGAGACCCTGGGGAGTCAAGGACTGAGGGTAGAACAAGCCCCGGGTGTGGGCCATGGGCTTGGAGTAACCCAAACCCAAGGGTGTTGGAGGTTCTCAGGGTAGGGCAGCACCTGGGGTGGCAGGGCACAGAGGACACTGCAATGTTTAGGGAGAAGCCTGCACCAGGATCTGTGCCTGCTGGCCAGCCAGAGGCTGGGTCTGGGGGTGGGCTAAAGTGCTGGCCACCACAGCCCCACAGGGGTCACAGTTGCAAAAAGGTTCATAATTGTGTCAGGGAGCAGAGGGCCCTGAATGCCTCAAGTAATGCTTTTGGCCAGCACTTTGACTCTGGTGAGCAGGTAGTGGCTGTAACACTGCTTGGGTTGAAGGGTGAAGGCCATTCACAGTAGGACAGATGTGTTCCAGATGGGGAACCTTCACAGTTTCTGAAGCCCATCGTTCATGCGTGTGTGAGCAAACAGCTACAAGGGCAAACTCACATGGCAGACTGGCATGAACACAACATGGGACAATCATGCACCCTTGTGCCCAGGAGAGGAGGTAAGGTTTGCTCTGCCAAGCTCAATGGGATTCCTGGCTCTGCCTTGCCTGCCTGCCCAGGGCAGATCAGCCCTCCCCACTCCCTTGCTCAGGAGATTGGGATCTAGTGGACTCTACAGAGAGGAGGCAGCAGCTGAAGGTGCTAGGTTTTGGAGCTCAGCACTCTGCAGTGCACCGACCCCTCCCTCCCTCTACCGGTAATTTTATTCAGCTTCAGGAGGATGGGTTTGCAGAGGTCTGCTAAGAATTGACAAGAGAAAGAGAAGGCTGTCTGTTTCTATGTCAGTCTTAGACACTTTAAGGAGAAGTTCTGTTGTCCTACAAGGTCCCCGTGTGTCAGCATAGCAGTGAGTTGGATTTGAAGTTGAAGCAGTGGGGTGACATTCTGCATTCAGGTGTCAACAAATGGTTGCACCAGAATAGCTTCACACATCACAAAGAGCGTATGGGGCATTTGGGAGCTGCCCGTGGACCGTCGCTCGACCATTGGCCCCCTTCTTAGCTTTACTGTGAGGACACACCGTCACACCCATCCCCTGCTTCTGTATCTCTCACAATCCAAATGAACAACAAGGATGGAACTTTTAGCTCTGTGACATGTGGGTGGAGCTTCCAGGGTGGCTGCCTGTAAAAGGTTATATATCATGAAGATGTATGCTCTTACCAGCCCTTGATCTAAACCAAGAAAGAGAGAGAGAGTGAGAGAGAGAGAGAGAAAACCGTGTGTATAATAGCCAATAGCCACTGACTATTGAACACTGTAGGTCCAGTGTGGTGTGTGGTAAAGAAGAATTTAAAGGCTCCACAAAGCAGGCAAAGCATCTTTAGGGTGAGACATTAAACAAGGAACCACCTCAGCTGCCTTCACCATCTTCAAGCCTAGAAAGAGAGAGAAGGTGGGGACCAGGTCTCCACCCTGCTTAAGCCTCTACCTCAGCTGTCTTTCTGTCCTAGAGAGAAGACCAGGCTTACGCAGTAAGTGAAGCCTTCAAGCAGGGACACTGACTTTCTCAATAATATCATAAAGTGTCACACGATCTTCTCCTTTTCTCACCTCTGAAGTGGTAGAACGATGAATTCAGAGGGGAAAAGCCAGGATTAGGGAACTCATAAAAGTAGAGGATTAGCATCTCCCAGCTGGTGCTCTTCACACACTCACATACTTCAAAAAATTCCCCCTAAAGACCAGAAGGTGGGAGCGTTGAGGGGCCAAGGGCCACAAAGCAAGTGACAACTGGCTCCAGTCCTTGCTTACTGTAGGAACTCCATGGAAATCAGGATGTGCACTCACGAGGAGATGGTGACCTGTCTAAATAGGACACAGTCCCAGTGTCCCATTCTCCCCTCTACTTTGAGGGCAGGTTTTCCTTGGTTCCAGGCCCCTGCCAACATGAACAAGGAGCTCTGGTGCTGTGTGGTAGGCCCTGGGTTCTTGTTTGTTTTTTTTGTTTGTTTTGTCGCATCACTGCCCTGGTGGGAGTAGGAAGCCCAGCCTTGCTGCTTCTGGAGAGCTGCTACTGGATTTGAACCATCAACCCTGTGGACTGCAGTCCCGTACACAACCACTATGCCACCAAGGTTCAGCCAGGCCCTGGGTTCTTAACTGCACAGCCTGCAATTAAAATCCACAAACTACTCCTTGGGGAAGAGATAGGGCCATTTGCTCCAGTAAAAAGCAAATAGTCTCTGAAAGCCTCCATAGGCCGACTATGGGTTGCAATGGACTAATCAATGGCCGTGGATTTGGCTTGCTTTACGCACATAAGAAGGCAAAAAGGTCCCCTCAAAGTAGGACAACTCATTAGGGAATGCTTTGTGGGATCAATTGCTGCTGGAGTCCACTCCTGGGTGTGGTTCTGTTTGATCCTGATGAGGACGAGAGAACAGAATCCTTTTCCTTCATCTTTGACCTTTCTCTATCCTTCACCTTGCTCCAGCCCCCCAGTGTTATCCTACCTTCCCTGACACAATAAGGCCAGGAATGAAGAGATGTTCCACAAGGAATTCACAGGGGTCTCCTTAGAGACCCACAAAAGCTCTCTGCACAGATAGCCTCCCAAAGAGAGCTTTCAGTGAGACGTCACAGAGACCACATGAGGAAACAGATTTTGACGAGAACCTCAAACGTTCCCCACAGAAAGCTCTCACAGAGACCTTAGACACCTCCCAGAGGTTTCTGCACAGAGACTTCACTGGGACCTTCCAAAGAGATCTTCACACGCAGATTCATAAACAGACTCCCATATAGAGACCCACAGAAAGACCCATACAGAGCTCCCAGAAAGATCTCATGACATTAAGAATTACATTACACTGAGGCACTACTCGCCGCAGTTTCCTACGGATAGACACACAGTCCTCGCTTAGAGACCTGGCAAAGAGAACTCATGAAGAGACCTGACGCCCATTCTGGAGGAACCTGAACAGCCACCCATTCCCATGTGAAGCCACTTCACAATCTACTGATAGGACGATCAGCAGCTGTGCATCCCAAAGTTCCCCAAGGCACTGGGGCCTGGTCCAAATGTGCTGCACAATTTTGTTTTGTTTTATAATGGCATGGTTTCTCATCAAAGGAATTACAAATTGTACATGTGAACATGCAAAATCCTTCACAGGTTTTCCTTAGCTCCAGCTCTGACACGGAAAGATTAAACAATAATAAACTTGTAAAATATTGTCAGCATCTAATAACAGAAAAACCTCATTTGTTCAATTATACTTATAACTCATTTCAATTATGTCATCAAAATTGATTTTGTTGGAGACAGGAACCTACCCTCGAGATGGCTGGCCTCCATATTTGAGAACATGACGAAAATCCTACAGCAAATGGACTTCCTAAGAAAGTTGATGTAGAAAGATACAACTTGATTTCCTCTTGTACCCAGAGGAGCTGTGCAACTCATAGAAACAAAATTTTGTTTGCTATTTATGAGTATTTGCTATGGTATCACCCTTAAATCATATTACACATATTTCCAAGATATGGCAAGGTCTTTATGTTCAAGTAACAGATTATATCCATGGATTAGCTAGAATTATTTTTTTTGGGGGGGGGCATCACTGCTCTCCGGTGGTGGGAGTAGGAGGCCCATCCCCACTGCTGGAATTGAACCTCCGTCCCAGTGGGCCGCAGTCCCGTGCACAACCACTACGCCACCGGGGCTCAACCCTAGAATTATTTATTTATAACAGTTATGACAAATGCAATTTTTCTAGGAGTCCCAACAGTTTCCAGTTTTATATTTATTACAGGGGTAAAAGAAGACACGTAACAAGGTGGAAATCTTAAAAAATATACCACATTACCTGCACACTAGTAAAATTAATGAGAGAATGGCATCTGCTCAACATAAGTACTATAGTTACCAAGGTTCCACTGTACAACTGACATTTTTCAATTAGCGCACTTCAATAAGACTCCATGTTGCTTTTTGCTCATAAACATT
>PVJH01029195.1:0-26324 GCA_004026705.1 Nesogale talazaci | reverse complement strand
TTTGGTTCTGTTGTGGGGAGAGCTGCTGTGAGTCAAAACTAACCTGACGGTACCTCACAATAGCAGATGTCTTACACAAAGACTCCGAGGACAAGAAAGCCTTCATCCTGTGTGAACTGTAACAGTTTGGGTGTGGTGAGTAGTATGAGTGCCATCTAACCTTAGAAAAGTCGGATGAAATCATGGCTCGCTCACTGGGTGCCTTCCTGCCATTAGAAAAACAGGCTTCTCCTCCAGAAGATGCAGTCTTTTCTAAGGATCACGGCTTGGCTGGTTTGTCCTGCTTTTGTGGGAGTTAGAAAAAGTCACCTTTCCCGAGCAGTTGCAGCTCCAGGGACCCATGGCTCGGTGAAGTTCCACTTGTCACTTCCACCTGGCTTTCTCTCTGTTGCTGGTCCCAGGTCCACAGCGACTTTTCCGTGCACTCGGTTGGCGCTTTGTCGTGAACCGATGGCTGGCTCCGACTCTGGCTCTCTGGTCATCACAGAATCCCCTGTGAGATGGCACAGCAGCTTGGAGAGTCTTCCAGTGAGAGGAAGCAGGCTGCACCACACCAGCACCGCTTTGTCAGTTTAAGTGTTTAATTCCATAATCCTTTGGCTTTTGCCCGAGGGCAGCTCTCAGGGATTAAGGGAATGGTTTCTTTCAATAAGAGGATGCCTGCACTGTCTCCTTGGAAGTTTTCCATCTCCAGCCTTCTTGTCTCAGCACCTCCCCGGGGTGGCTGCCAAGGGTGGCCCCTCACACACCACTCTGTTCCTATCTCTTCGATGGCTCCCCCATGTCTATGCTGGTCTATAGCATAGTTGGTGGGTAGGGAGACCCTTTCTTTCTTCTTTTACTTTAAAAAAAAATCGAATTCCCACAAATTCTAGTGGTTGTTTACATCTTGAGTGTGTTTTTAAAAACCAGAAACAATCTGTCACCAATGATGTCCAGAGTTGTAGAACCCAAAGGAAAATCACATATTGCAAAGCGACAGTTCTTCTGTTCGCTGCCCTAATTTGGTGAGATACACGGTATTGTTTGGTGAAACTCAATTGTCCTTTGCTGTATAAATAACTCTGGAATGGGTTATTTGGGGTCCGGCAGGTCTACTACCTGCGGGCACCGCACAGTAACTCAGTGTGGCCACTTCTTCTTTCTGCTTCTGACTGGGTGCTCACTTTCTAGCCGGCCACTGCCACTCCTGGTAAGGAGATAACAGCCCCAGAATAATGATAGATATGGACACAGAAAATCCATACCAAATGGTCATCCAGATCATCTGGAATATAGTCCTGCTCCTCCTATCATCATTACTATTAATAAAGTTATCAATGGAATAAAACCCAATGGCTTCATGGGGAATTTGGGAAGCCTCAAACATCCCAGACCTCCCTTTGGGACATGTTACAGGCCATATCCACACTTCTGGATGGTGACCTACATTCTTCAGGCGCTAGTCCCTCTCCGCCTGTCCCTGCCTGGGGCAGAACAGTCAAGCCCTTGACGCCGAAGCAGCAGGTTGACAGTCTGAGCCCTCCCAGAGAAGCCTCAGAAGAAAGGGCCCATGTTGGCTTTGAAAGGACACAGCCTTAAAAACCCAATGGAACATGTTCTGCTCTGCAAATCAGGGTTTGCCTGCCTCTTCCACAACCGTTCTCTCCTTCTCCTAGACTGCTGTCTTTGGAGACATGACAAGTGGGGTTTTGTTTGGTTAGCATTTTTTCCCTGCCTATCCTCATCTGTGGGTCCTCCCGCTCCCCACCACTGTGTACTTGTTTTTGATGTCTCAACAGTAGTGCGGGAGAAGGTCGGGGCTTTCTGCTCCTGCAAAGAGTTATTGTCTTGGAAGCCTCCTTGCCCCCTCTCCCCCCCCCCCCCGCCACCCCTTGAGGGGTCCTATAGGGTCACTATGGGCCAGCATCAACTCTGTGGGAGGGAGCAAGGGAGGGAGGGAGAGAGTGAACAACACACTCTCCAAATCCATTATGATATTTCATTGCTTTTAACCTTTTACCGTACTGTTGAATGATCTCAAGTGGCCCTCTGGGCTTTGGGCACTTTCTCCTCAATCTTCAAGCCTCTGTTCAAATACTGGTTCCTTGGGAAACCTTCCCAATCCCCTGGCAGTCTTTGTGGCTCCTTTCCCCATCCTGCTGCCTCTGCACCCTTTGCTCCATCACGCTAGCTTTGTTGGCAGACAGAGGCTGGCAGCTGGACACCAAGCTCTGTCAGGGACTCAGGGGTACCCAGCTCTCAGCAGGGGGCAGCACAGAGTCGGGGCTCAAAAAGCGTCTGTTGGTTGAAGGAACACTTTGGCTAAAAAACAAATAAACAAACAAACCTCAAAAGTCAAACGGATAAGATCCATTTAGAGGGCTGCTTGAGGAGGGCTGTTACAACAATCCCTCTGGAGCGGTTGAGGGTCCTGTCCCCAGAGGAAGCCTGCTGGTGGTCGCCGGACTTAAGTTTGGGGAAGCCAACATGTGGAACTAGCTGGTCATCTCAGGGTCACCAAGGGTGACTAAGAGAGGCTTTGCCCTTTTGTCGTTTCTCCTGAGGAGGTGAGACTAGGTCATAGCGTTTTCACCTCCCCCTCATCCAGCAGAGTTGAAGAAACTAAGTGTGGCGCCCCTGTAGAGGGCAGTTTGATAAGGCAGTTTGTAGAGGGCAGTTTGGGTCTGTGGCCCAGAGAGCTTGGACATGGCTCTGTCCACAGCAGGGAGAAGCTGGAGTCTCATCACGCCAGCTGTGCTGGATACATTGAGGAGTTGGCAGTCTGCAGGGCGGGCACCTTGGGGCACCTTTCAAAAGCGCGTGCTGTGCTAGCTGCTCTGGGGAGGCCCCAGGGACTCCTTAGAGGGTGTGCTCCTGCCCAATCTGCCGCCGGGGCCCAGGCTCTGCTTTGCAAATGGAGAACGAATTCTTCTCAACAACACCTCTTTTCACTCTGTCCCCCACCAGAAGCCCGGTCCACAGGAGCACTCTTCCATTTGTGAGCTGTTAGTCAGTTTACAACAACAGCAAGTACCCAGTATACTGCGGGGCAAGAGCTGACTTTGAAATTATGATCATACAGGTTCAAATTACCACTGTCTTCAGGTGATGGCCTGCATGCTATATTGATCTTAATGTGCTTCTCTTCCGGTTGTGTGACTACGTGGTGTTTCGGTGAAATATGACAACAATGCCAAGCCCGGCAGACTCAACCCACTGCAGCGAGTCTTTGCTGTTCTCTTCTAACTGAGGTTGACAGGTCCTTGAGCCTGTATTATATTTGAGAATTGCACAAAATGACTCTTTCCTCATTTTTATTTCACAGGTGTGAGTAACTGTAATCTTTAACCCAAGTAAGCTCCACTGCAAAGCAGGCAGCTAATGGGATGTGACCATTCCACCTTCAAATGTTGACGGGCAGTCAGGACCCACAGCTCGCCGGGGCAGCTCAAGGCTGCAGCGTGAATATGGACTGTCCTGTCCACCCTCTCTATGGCGTGACCCAGACATCACTAAAGTTGAAAAATATCGATAGAAATGATATCAGCTCAGCAGTGCAGGAGAAGATGAATTCCACGGGCTGCCCTTCCCTGATGACACTTTGAAACAAAGGAGCCTGCTGCTGTGGGGTCGACTCCACTCTGAATTAACTAGGAGAGGGGGGACGCGACAGTCCACTCTCGCTGCAGCCTTGAGCAGCCCCAGTGAACTGTGGGTCTTGACTGCTCGTCGGCGTTTGATTGTGGCATGGTCACATCCCATTAGCTACCTGGTTTGCAGTCCAGCCCACTTGAGTTAAATATTGTAGTTACTCCCGCCTGTGAAATAAAAATGGACATGAAAAATGGGGAAAGCATCAGGGAAACAATACTACTGAGGAAATCTTGCCCGCCTGAGTAAAGGGGTTAATCTGAGAGTCAAGATCAGCACATTTTTTACCCCCCACAAGCTAACTATACCACTAGCATGCTACACTCTGGGAAATAGTACTTTTAGAGGGATTTGTGAAGTTCAACATAAAAACAATAGATTGAACCAGTTAAAAAGTCAATTCTCCTCCAGTCAACTCTGACTCAGGGGGGGGGGGGGTTCTGACCTGATGTGTGTCAGGGGAGACCTGGGCTCCATAGGCTTTTTGATGACTGATTGTTGGAAGCAGGTCGCTGAGCCTGTCTTTGCTGGTGCGGCTGGTTGAACTTGAACTTCCAACCTTTCAGTCAGCAGCTACATGCGTAAACTATTTGCATCACCCAGTGAGCACCATTTAAAAGATCACCCCTTATGCAAAATAACAATAGGAAATTAAGTTTCTCATGGAGTAAACACAGAGGTAGGTAGTGGCAGAGTTTGTTGATTTATCAATCCAGCAAAGTGATCCAAAATCCCAGATTCTTAAACTGTGCAGGTTAAAACTGTTTCCAGCCTGAACAGGACAGGTGTATAGAGAGAAGGAAATGCATACTTAGTTGAGGACTTGCCAATGCACGAGGGATTGGGGAAATGCTCTTTTATGTGCTATTTTATTTTATCCTCGTAGCAACTCTCTGTCATAGTCTAGGAGCTGTAAGACTGTCTAGCACACTTGTCCAGAGCTGGTAAGTGCTAGAGCTGCGTGGGTCTTCCGAGAGCAGGGGGTGCAAGCTCCATCTGCCAGACGCAGAAATGAAACTCAAATGATCACTTTGCACAGAGTTCTCTTTGGAAGAGGGTCCCTGGATGGTGTAAATAGTTTACACACTTGACTCCCCTTTGGGGGCGGGGAGATGTTTCCAGTTCAACCAGGGACACCAGAGAACAAAGACCTAGAACCCTATTTCCCCCAATCAGTCATAGTCTCTGAGATAGTCCAGAGGGGATGTGGCCCCTGGCTTCAGGTCTCCTAGCCCACCAGTCTGGTATTCCTTCACTCTAGAGTGTGCACACCTGGGGCGTGCAGTGTGGAAAGCGTGTGCAAACTAGCAGGGATCCCTCCTACAACAGCAACAGCAACAATGGTGGAAGAGCATTCGGAATGTGGAGTGGGAGACATATCATTTTCAAAGACACCGCAATGACAATGTCGATGACAACCACAACAAGGTGAGAGACAGGCCAGGTATGAAGGAAGGACCCAGTGTACTCTGTCTCCACTACTGCAGCAAAAGGTCTGGTCCTGGGTTGGAAAACAGACTTCTGGATCAAATAAACATGTGTTTCTTTTTAGAATTTTTTTCCCCCCTCCGCCTTTTCCTTCCATCTGCTCGTTGTGGCAAACAAGAGCTCATCAGCTGAGCAGAGAAACAGATGTGGTGTGACGGCTCCCCAAATGGGTCCCTCTCTGCCTGGCGAAGGGTCCTGCATGGGGGATGGTTGCCATAGCAACCAGCTTACACGAAGGCAGAAACATCGCAACCCCTCTTGCCTTCATTAATTATGCCATTCCTAGCTAAATGATACAATAATGCTCTTTCCTTTGGAACAGAGATGACAAAAGAGAGATCGCGCATCTAAAAAGTCGGAGCACGCCCTAAGACACTGCAGAGCTGAAACACTATTGTTTTTATTGTTGTTTTGTTCCTTTGGCTCGAGTGAATGGGTTATGGGATACTTACTATGTGCTAGGTAGTGTCTAAGTTTGCAGACCCTGAAGTACAACCTTAGCTCTATTTGTATTTGTAACACAATTTTTAATCCCTGTAAAGTCAATGTTATTACTAGCCCAATTAAAAAAACTGGAGTCAAGTTAGCAAGCTTAAATAACTCTTCATGTCCTTGGAAAGGTTATTAGGGGGTACCCATGACAATTTAAACCAAAGTATTGAATTCTCAAATCCTCATTCTTAACCACTATATTTATAGCAAATGGTTTCACTGGGACCGAACCACCACTGTGCTGTGCTAGATGTGGTGTTTTTCTCTATTTAAAAATTATTTTAGGTTAGAACCAGCCTTCCCAAATTTTGTAGGTTCTGGAAAATGTAATATTTCAACTTGACACTTGAAGCCAAGGTGATTGATGCCTAAGGAAAAATAAAGTACCCAAGTCCTTTAGACTAGAACTCACAAGATTTGGATTCAGTCTTAGCTATGCCCCCATCGTTACTATTTTAAGGGCCCCTAGTCTAGCTGTTTTCCTCTGGCTTCACATGCCGTAAGAGCAAAGGGCAGACATTTTGGAGACAGATCAACCTGGGGGCACCCAGCCACTTACCAGTGACCTCGGGCGAGTTATGTAATGTCTTCAATTAATAAGATTGGGGGGTGGGGTTTTTAAAAGGTCAAAGGGGGAGGAAAACCTCTCTCAAAGAACAAAATGAAATAATGTCCCCAAAGTGTTTTGCCCAATGCCTGGTATATATAGAAAGTGCTTTAGAATGCCCTCACCCATTAAAATCAACAACAACAACAACAACAAGAGGGAAGGGGTGGCGTCTAGTCTGTCAATCACGTCACAGCTTGATGACCTTACTTGGCGGCACGAAGGAGATGCATAGCTCAGACACACACTCCCTCCCTTTGTGACACGCTTGCTGAAGGGCCCTGGAGCAGAAGGAGTCCCATGGAGACCCCTGCCTGCGCTGAGATGCCTCTACCGCCACTGGGTCCACAAGACTTCCCACCCACTGGCCTGTGATCTTCCTGCATTCAGCTTCACTGCATGTGTTTCGTGACTCTGAAGAGGAATTGATAGATTGGTATCAGACATGCGGGCTAATGTTGGTCCTGTAGATCAATCTGGGCTGGGCTGGGATATTTTCTCAATATTCAGTTGCTCTTGTATATAAAGCTCTTTCTTATACACATCGGAGTCTCCCTGAATTTGTTTCTCTAGTTCACCCGGACACACCCATACACACACACGTTACTCCAAATAAACCTGTTCACACACCTCTCGGCCATGAGTGGATGGCTGCAGGCAAGTCCTCTCAGTAATATACTGGCTTTACTCTTGTTGATGCCTTGAAACATGAAGTGAAAGCACTGTGAAAGCACTGGCCCCTGAAGGAATTTGCTAGGTTAGTTAAATTCAATCTTGAGAAGCTGGCTCAGAAGCTGTTGGCTTGCAGCAGGGTAATTCTGAGAGAATTTTTTCAAAGACCCCAGCAGGATCATGGGGCCTTAGAGAGAAATGGAAAGAATTTGGTGAGACAAAAGTCAGGAAAATTATGCCAAGGACTGTTTATTTCTCTATCACAATAGTGCCCCCGCTCGTTTTTTGTGGATAGCAAGTACTGTCTTTTGAGGATTCCTTTGGAAAATCTTCCCCTGCGCCCCTCTTTATAGTGTTGATCTCGTGCCATCAGACTTCCGTGTGTTCCCCCCAAGAAGGGGATATAGCAAAGGAACATGATGTGAGTCCCTGAGGATGCCTAGTTTGCCACTTTGATGTGGTGTGAATCAAAGAGCATAGAATTCTTTGAGAAAGGGCTAAAAAAACACAACCACCCTCAAAACAAATGTCAAGTCAACCCCAAACCACCATCAGGGAGTCCATCCTACCACGCTGGTCCCTGAGGCTCGAGTTCTCCCAGGAGCAGAGCGCCTCATCCGCCCCCACAAGGGGAGGGGCTGGTTCATGCACGGCACCCACAGACAAGCCCACAGGGTCGCCAGAAATCCTTTTGGGGGAAGTTTGGTAAGACCGCCCCGAAAGCTCCCTGCACCGAGTCGATTCCCTGTGAGAAGTGTCCCTGTGAGTTTCTGAGACTGCCCATCTTTCCCCGGGGGAGAGAGCCTCCTCTCTCTCTGCTGGAGCTGTTTTGGTTGGACCTTGCCCAACAAGTAAGCCCCGACGGCTCCTGGTTAGAGAGATGGAAAGAGTGCTTTCCGGAGAGTATAGACCCAGATGGAGGCTCTGTCGAGGAACAGTACCTTCGCACGTTGATATTTTTGCTTCACCAAAGGGGTCTATGCTTTTGCGCAGTACTTTCTGACCCACCCACGTCCCTGAGACGCTGCAGTCCTTTCCTGTCTCTTTGGGTTGCTTCGGAGACCGGGGAGGAGGACCTGGTCGCCAAGGCGGCAGTGGACAGAGACTAGGGCCGCGGTGGACTGATGGGTACAGCTGCGGCTTCCCCCCTCAGCTCCGGTGCTTTCACCGCTCTCTGTGGGCAAGTTGAGTCATATGCCATTACGGAGGTGGGGGGCTGGCCCCGGAGACAGCGGTGACAAGTCATCACCCTCCTCCTGTCGGGTCTAAGTATAGGACCCCGTCTGAAGACTTCAGGTCCCAGAAGCACGTGAGGCCTAGCAGCGGGGGCCTCTGTTCAGCGCAAAGCCAAGCGTGTCAGGCGACAGCCCCCGTGAGCCTTTGGAACTGTCCCGGCTGCCCTCTCACCTGCACTCCCACCGCGCCACCAGGCTGCCCCTGCCCCACCTGCTCAGCTCCAAGCCCGAGTGGCAGGATGTTTGATCAGAGAAGGTACTGTGGCCCAGGAAGGCATCTTCCCTCCCGCTTCATCCACGGGAGAGGAAGAAGAGATGTCCATGGCGCCGCAGGAGCAGACGCATTTGCCCAAACGTGGTTAGAGGCAGGCCCTGCCGTCACCATCGCCAACCTCTGTGGGCTTGCTGCAGGGGGGTGACATGGTTTCCTATGAGGCTGGACTCGGCGTCCCCAGAATGACAAACACCAGCAGCGTCACCACCCCTGGCAGACAGGTTTTAGCGTTAAGACACTAGAGAGAAAGGCTTGACTTTGGGGCTGGCAGCATAGCCTGGCCCACTGTCCAGTTGGGAAGCACCACTCCATAGCTGCCGCAGTGGAGTCCAGCATCTGAGTGAGCCAGAAGATGGGGCAGGTCCAGCCAGCGTGTCCTTTTGATGTGCACGGGGTCACCAAGGTCTGGAGCAACTCTAGGGTTCCTCCCCACCCTCTCACAAGCCGGCTGCTGCCATTTTCTGCAGATGCAGGCCGGGCTTCACACCCTTCAGTCAAACTCGGCCTTCTCCCCCCTCTCTCCTCCCCCCTTGCCTGGGGCGTGGGCACTGAATCATCGGGAGGAAGCAAGGGGAGGCAGACAAGCAGCACTAGTTCCGGGACTCCGAGGATCCTGGGTGGGGATGAAGGAGGAAGAGGCAGGGTAGAGCAGGCCCTTGGCCTTGAGCACCCTCCATTGTGTTCCCAGGGGCCCTGGTGGCATAGCGGTTGCATGTTGGGCGGCCATCAGCAAGGTCTGCAGTTTGAAGCCACCAGGTGCTCCACAGAAGACAGATGGGGCTTCGCACCCCTGTGAAGAATGAAGGTCTCAGAAGTCTGCCCTGTCCTGCAGGGTCACTATGAGTTAGAGACGTGACTGGCAGTGCGTCAGCTTGGTTCATGATGCTCCAGGATGTGCCCCACCTTCTCCCCAAGGGCCTCCTGGCATGCGCGGTGACAGACACCAGAGACTCCGTGTTGATAACGGGGCACGGCCCCGCTGGGACGTTTGGTTATTCAGTTTAGTTTCTAGTCCTTCTTATTTTTCAGATGTGTTTTGAAGAAGGGAACATCTTCCCCCCTCCCCCCGCCCTGGTCTCTCATTATTAATTTTGGATTGTGGACTCACGCTTCAGTTCTAATTGCATCCTTGATATGTGACCTTGGGCCTAACCTTCCTGAGTCTCCTGGGGTAGCAACTGCTGACCTGGGAGCGGCCAAAGGGACTGGGTTGGGGAGGTCCCGCTTGCTCCTTCCCTAGGAGCAGTTTGGTAAAAGTAGAGCACTTCCTGCCGAAGGGAAGCAGGAGCCAGAGGGGAGCGAGGGGGGCAGAGGAAGGAGAGCAGGCAGAAATCGCCCGCTGAAGAGCGAGTCGAGCTTAAGGGCACATGGAAAGTTACTGTGGTCACGGTTTATGCAAGGTGAGGTTGGCAATATCCCAGCCTTCTCTGCCTCCTGAGAATGGCCAGGGAACGCTTCCCTCAGGAGGGCAGTGGAGAACCACTGCTTGTGCTCCTGGGTTGGCCATGAACCCCTAAGGGGCTAGGCTGCGGGCGGTTGGATATGTCTATGTCCCCCTTAGGACCTCAGTACCATCTTCTGTGACAGAAACCTCAAAACCCATCGCCACTGCGTTGACTCGGACACAGAGTGACTGTGCAGGACATCATAGAACTGCCCCATGGGGGTTTCCAAAGCGGTCGTGTTTATGGAGACAGACTGCCGCCTCTTTCTTCTGCAGAGCGGCTGGCAGGTTCCAAACACCGATCCGTCAGCAGCAGAGCACTTCACCACTCCACCAGCAGAGTCTTTGCCACAAGGGGGTCGTCTGAACGAATCCTAAGGTCGGTTGTACCCAGGATGTCCGGAGTCGAGGTGCCTCCCTGTGCCATCTCTGGAGTTGCTAGACCAGGGAAAGGTTCGGGGATCTTCCTGGGACTCCGAGCAACACTGTCCCTCCAGGAGTCATTGTGCATGGTCAGGGCCTGCACCGATGTCGACTCGTGCTGAGTCTCCCTTTCCAGGCAGGCTCTGAGGGGATGGGTCCTGATTCTGAGGACAGGGTCCATTGGTCGCATTCATCAGGGTAAGTGCTTGGTCCTCAGGGCTTCAGGGTGCAAAAATCACCGCTCTGCGATGACCTTGGGTCCCAGCACCAGGGCTGCATTGCCCACCACGAGTCATGGTGAGCCCTGTCTTGTAGGGAGCAGGTGTCGCACACAAGAGCAGCGATCACTGTAGTCTTCATTCACCTTGTTTGAATGCTCCAAGGCTCTAGCTGAATATTACAATCCTGGGAAAAGACTTCGCATTTTGATCTGAGACCATTGTGGGTTTCATGGAAACCAGAGAATTTATTCCCGGCACCTTTTCAGTGTACAAAATATTGATGCAGCCCAGAAGGGTGCTCCTGCAGAGTGAGCAGTTCCCGGCGGAGCTGGGCAGACTCTTTCAGAAGTGTTGGCGGGCAGTGTGCTCATCACTCTGAAGAAGCATGATGGTCGGATTAACCCATTGCCAGGAAAGGTGCTGTGGACACCTCAGACAGGTGTCTGCTGAGAGCCACGGTGGCAAGAAGGTTGGCACAGTGGTGCGGGCCAGAGAAGTCACTGAGTGTCAGAGGGCCTCTTCAAACCTGCTCTGAGGGACCACGGAGGGATGAAAAGAGGAAGAGAAGAAGACCAAAGCACAAGTCTGCTTTCACCCACTAACCACCCCATAACTATCTTCCTTCAGCCACCAGGCGAGGCTTCCGCCTCCCCCACTGTGTCTGTTTCCATATGAGATTTCAAGTCATTTTGAAGGGAAAGGGCAAAAGATGGGCTGCAGTGTCTCCTGGGGTAGGTGTGGTTGGAAACCAGTTAATTCTCCTCTGGCGTCCATTGCATGTTGTATATTCTGCCATGCAGCCACCTGTGTGAAGAACAATGTATCATTAAACCCTTTATTTATATATATAAAAAACCCCAACCCAACCAAACAAAATATAGATCCAATCCTAGCCTTTGTCTTAACTTTTTTCTTTTGTTATTATTATTTTATTTTTTATTGTTAAATCATTTAATGGTGGACTCATACACCTCTTATCATGATCGATACATACATCAATTGTATGCAGACGACATTTGCAGAAGAACTGAAAACTGTCTGTCAGTTCTAACTGTTCCCCCACATGCCTGTCACATGAACAAATCTCTCCCCCGACCCTTTTTTGAAGGTGTTTTCCGTACAAGGGAGAGGCTGGTTCGTTTTGGCCCTATCTCAGCCTGTACAACTTTAAGATGTGTGTCTGGAAAAAAAAAATAAGGTGGAAAATATTTGTTACTGGAATGTTTAGAACTGCCACCTCTAGTCCCAGAGAAGATGTGCTATTTTAGAGACCTTTGCAATCAATAGCATTTATCAATTATGCTGCATGAATTGGGTGAGCATAATGAAGAATCGTGTTTACCTTCCCACCTCTCAGCCCATCTCATTTGCCAGTCTGTTGCCTGCACTTTGGGACTCAAGGTCAGCCAAGGATTAATAGCTTTGGGTCTGTTTGCCTTCCCTCTTATTTAGCTGAACTTAGCTCCTGAGATAACAGCACTGTGCCTGTGTACTTGAGCGAAATTTTAATCCCCACCTCTGGGAGGTGATTTTTTTCACTTGCAGGGGTGATTTGAATATGGTGACTAAATTTTTTTAAAGAGGAAAACAACTTTTAAGAAATGCTTATGAAATTATTACTATTTTTTTGTGTGAGGCCAGATCCATTTTTGGTGTGGTTTTTCTCCTCGCTGCTGCTTTGACAGGATTGGTGGAAATCACATGATGGAAAGAGATTTCAGTCCTGCAGCGCTTTGATGGACGTCTGGATAAAAGGCTTAGGGTAAAGATCTTCCTGGAGAAATCTTCGTGTTGTGTTCGGAATCCAGGAACTCTTTTGTGGTTCTTATCCCTTTCCCCTCCAGTCTAATGCAGATGTTCTTTTTCGATAATGAGGACTTTGAGATAAGGGAGACTGCCTCCTCAGACTCATCATGTGTAGGACTTTGTGCCAAGACTCAGAGGGTGGACCTCACCATGATGGCGGGGACTTTTCTTAATCTAGACTGAAATGAAACTATAATCTTGTGGCATGGCAGGGGATCACAGTGGCCTGAGAAAATTAAAGTCCACCCCAAACCAATAGGAAGGGATGCAGTTGGGAAAAATATTTCTTTAGTTCTTCTGTCATCTAGGCTCATAGAAACCTAGCTTTGTGGGCAAGACACCACCTTTAACCTGTCAACTTAGTGATCTAGAGTTACTCCAGCCAGCAACTTTGGTGGATGAAGGAAGCATGTCTTGATCACCAGAGCCACGTGATGATGACACTGCAAATGGCGTGCATAGGAGAGGAGGAAGTGGGTTCTAAGACTAAGACCTATATACCCACAAGAACCAACCAATGAAAAGAAGACCACACATGTGGGTGTATAATAAGCACATATGAGAGTGCTTCAAAAAGTTTGTGGGGAAATGGAGTTAGAGATAAAGGAAAATTTCCAGGAACCTTTTAGAGCCCTTTCGTATGTGAATGGACAGGTGCAGCTGGGTCCAGATGTGTACAGAGAAGTATCTGTATGTATAGGTACCCGAGTGACTGTGTAGTCACAGAGGACACAGTTACAGACTCTTCTCAGGCATAGCCGGACACCTTATAAGAATGGTTTTCTACAACAAACTCAGGGGTGAGGGAACAACAAGAGATCTAAAACTGATATCAAGGAGGGTGTATAATGCCTGATGAGGTTTGAACAAGTGCAATATATCCAATAGAAATTACTGAAAGCCTAAGGGAGGGGTGGGACTGGAGAAAAGTGAAAGCAAATAGAAGAAAGAACTAGCTATTTGTAGGGGTATAGGCATAGGCATGTAGATATATTAATTATAATGAAAAGTATAGAGGTCAATGTACATATATTTATATGTTAAGTATTAAGATAACAGATGGACTTTGGACCTTTATTCAAGGGTCCCCTAAACCTAAGAACACTTTGTTCTAATAACCTGGCGCTCTTTGATATTCACCTTCCTGACATGATCGCTGAAGATAAAACGGCTGCATAAGCAAATGTGGTGCAGAAAGCAGATGGTGCCTGGCTATAGCATCTGGGGTTTAAAGGCTTAAAGTAGAACAAGAAGCCATGTAGCAGGGAAGCAAATAAACCCACACGGAAGAAGAAGCACACCGGCTTGTGTGATCATGAGGTGTTGATGGCATCAGATATCAGCTATCAAATGATCTCAAGCAAACAGTTATATTGATGTGAAAGAGAAGAACTGGAGTGGAGACCCAAAGCCCATCTGTGTTAGTCTGGGTAGACTAGAGAAACAAATTCATAGACATGCATTTGTGTATAAGAAAAAGGTTTATATACAAGAGTAACTATACATTAGGAAAACATCACAACCCAGTCTAGTCCAAGGTCATAAGTCCAATATTAGCCCATATGTCCCATACCAGTCTGTAAAGTTTTCTTCCAACTCATGAAGCACGTGTAATGACACCAGGACAATCACAGGCCAGTGGGTTCAGAGTCTTGTGTATCCAGCAGCAGTAGAAGCATCCCAGCACTGGCAGGTATTTCCCCATGGCTCCTTGTTTCCAGGGCTCAGGGTCTATCAGCCTGCTGCCACGTGTCTTGTCAGCTGCAATGTCTCCCAAGGACTGAGCCATAAGTCTCTCACCTTCAAGAGGAAATACCGAAGGATTTCCCAGAATTTTCAGAAGAAAGCCATGCTCACACAGAGATCTCTTTGGTTATCTCCATATTGGCAGGCTAGGTGCCACCCCTACACTCCCAATCCTGAAATCGACACAAGAGTACATGACTGCCACAAGAGAAAAACTCAGACTAGAACTCCGATTCTACAAAAGTCTAGACTTCCTGGACCAGTTGAGGACTTTCTAAGTCTACAGCCCTAAGAGATGTTACAAATCTTGAAACAGAGCGATTCTCTGAAGTCACCTTTCAGTGAAAAAAAAAAAAAAAAGCACAGGTTGGCACACAAAATAAAAGTTATTAACCACGAGTGCAAGGCTCCATTTAAAAACACATCTGGGCTGAGCCCCAGTGGTGTAAGTGGTTGAGTGCAGGACTGCACTCAAATCCAGCGGGGGCCCTCAGGAGCAGCATTGGGTAGCTCCCATGACCACCAGAGGCAGTGATGCCAACAAAAAAAAAAAAAAAAAGAGGCCACTAATGGCCTCCTCATTATAAAAAAAAAAACACATCTGGATGAGATCAAGAGATCAACAACTAACTATACTACAGCAAAGAGGAGAGGATTAGGAGATGTCGGGGCAAAACGCGTACCGAAAATGGAACAAGTAGCATGCAATTCATGAGGATGTGCAGGAGTGGCAAAAAATAAAGCTATTGCCACGGATCAACTTGTACAGAAACAGCCTATCAGAAACCCAAGTTGCTGTGTAACCTTTGACTGACAACACAATAAAACATTATTTTGAAAAGAAAGGGGAAGAAAAAGAAAGAAAGAAAGTGAAGGCAGACATTTCGATATTTTTGGATTTTTCAAACAAGGCTAAAACAAGTTCTACTTATTTGTAGAATGTATGCTTCTGGTATATATATATATATATATATATTTATATACACATACTTTGTTCAGAACATTTATTTCTTATTTTTTTCTAGTAAATATTTTTAGAAAACACAGAGTGACTTAACCAAGGACATCAACAAGATAAACAGGACCCACTCTTTCATGACCCGGTGGTTATCTATGAATATTCTAGGGCCATTGAAAAGGCTGCATCAGCAGCATTTTTTATAGTGTGTGTCCCATGAGGCTCATTGCTGAATTCACATGGGGAGAAGAGGCACTGCTGTTCAGTCAACACCCACCCAGAGGGATCTTGCAGGGCAGAGGGGCACTGCTCCCTACGGTCGCTGAGCCAAGAACTCTTAACCTGAGCAGAACACCTCCTCTTTCCTCCAAAAGAAAATTTGCTAATATTGCCCAGTGAGGAAGGGAAGAAACGGCCAGCTCTGGAACTTCCTTGTGCCAGCCAGAGACTCAGGTCCTATCAACCCAAGGGCTGCTGACCGTAGATTCCCCCCGGCTGGAAGCGGAGGGAAAGGTGGATGGGCAGAACTCGGGAGAACACGCTCAATGACCTTGAGGTTAAAATCGTGGCATTATCAAGTTGTGGGTGCCGATTCACCCCCTCAACTCCCTCAGGAGCGTGAAGGGGCACTCTCTCTGTTGGAAGGACGTTAGTTGACTGGAGATGGTGGGTAGGTGGGGGCAGATTTAAGACACCAGGAATTGTGGAACTCTTCAGCCTGAAGCATGGTGACGAAAACCGTCTTAGTTATGTGACTGTCAACCTTTGCTCCAAAGGCCACGTGAACCCCACGATTAGTGAAAGCGACTTTCCTGTCTTCAGCATCCCGCCAAACAAGAGTGTTGGGCAGCCAACCTGGTAATAACTGGCATCTGGGAGGTGCGAACCCCCCTCTGGGTTAAATAGCCGTTGACATTGGGACTATGGCTGTCAGAGCATGGATAATGCTAATAATCTCAGCATTCATGTCTCTCCTCCTCCGGAAACAAGCAGCAGCATAGTTCATATACACGCACCAGAAAAGGCGCCAGTTTGCATTTCAAGGTAGGAAGCTGGGCATGCTCCATTAACCAAACTCCAAACAATTGCTCCAGCCCCCGAAGCTCATCTTCCTTAACAGAATCATCACATAACCGGCCTATTGCCATTGACCTTCAGACCTACAGAAGATTGACAACACAATCACCTCAAGGTTCTCGCCAACCTGCTCACATTGAGAAGAATCTGTTCATCCTCTCTGCCCTAGCTAATTTGCGTGGGAAGATCAGCCTCTCGGTCTGAGATATGACCCCAAGATGGCTTATTCGGAGACCACAGAATGTTAGAGCTGGAAGGGAGGGGAGAGAGCCTCATTCTCACCTGGCCATTTTGTAGATCAAGAATGTGAGGCCCAGGGACTGAGCTCTGAAACGATGTGAACTTGGCAACCCATCGGGTACTCTCCTGTCTTTGTAAATGGCCCCATCATTCCATGCATCCAAATGCCAGCTTTCTTCGATGCGTTCCTGTCCCTAACCGCCCATATGAACTCACTCTTAGAACCTTCTAGTCTGCCACTGACCTGTCCCCCACGCTTGTGCTCGCCTCTTCATTCCACCGCCACCAACATCCTTCACACTCCTCCAAGCAAAGCAGACTCAGGTGAAGAAGAGTTCTCCTTGCCTTGGGTGGCAGAGAGAGAGGTGGAGGAGGGGGGGTTACTGTGAAAGGAGAAGAGAGCTTGAGTGAGGGTCCCAAGCCTTGTGCCTTAGCTTCTCTCTCCATCCCTCACCGGAGAAACCAATACACTTACTTGTCCAATGTCACCCTCCTTTCTTAGTGGAACACCCTGACAGCTGACTTGATGAGTTAGTTCTCTGGAAAGTCACCTTCTCGGGAGAGCAAGGGAACTCAGAAAACGGGCACCCCAAGCATCCTGAAACCAGCTTTATTTGACTTGGAACACAAGGAGATTGTTGACCTAAGGAGAATGACATTCCTTTCTCTCCTAAGGAAATAGGTGCCGACTTTGGTGTTCCGTAGACAGGGAATCCAATCACAGGATGTGTTGACCTTCCGTTAGGATATATCTTCTCAGAGGGCTTCTTTCAAGCTCACGACATGTACAGCTGAGTGCAGGGGTCTTCGTTCCTGCCAAGGACCAGTCCTGATAGGGAGATGCCTTCTGTGCCTAGCTTTTCTCAGAGAAGATGGAGTTCAGGTGACAGAACCTCCAAGAACTTGCTTAGTTTTGTTAAAATGTGAAGAGCAGACACTGAGTAAACCATTTCTTAATAGGACCTTTACTGGAGCCCTTAGTGGAGCATATTGCAATTTGTTTTCTTATCTCTTTAAAAGTACCTGTTCTGACCTTGACAAAGACTAAGGCTCTGTGGTCCTGAGTAGGATAGTTTCACCTTTCCATGCCTTGTGTTCTACATAAAGTTTTCAGAGTACTTCTTACCCACGGCCATCGACGTAATGGAACGCCTTCCAATTGGTAGCAACCATAAAGGACAGACCGACCGGCCTCCTGGGGTTCCTGAGACTTTAGACATCTTTTTTGTGTGTGTGTGTGGGGGGAGGGGCATCACTGCCCTCTGGTGGGAGTGGGAGGCCCAGCCTTGCTCCCAGAGATCTGCTGCTGGATTTGAACTGCCAAGCCAGTAGGCCGCAGTCCAGCACTCAACCACTATGCTACCGGGGCTCAGCCCAACTTTAGACATCTTTATGGGAGCAGATATTCCCATTTTTCTCCCAAGGGGTGGGTGGCTTCAAACCTTTCAGTTAGTAGCTTAATGCGCAGCCCACTAGGCTACGAGGCTAGTGCCTACCTTATAGAATTATTAATGATTAAGGTTTTTCTCTCCAGGTCCTCATACTCTACCTGACTACTGGGTATTACAGTATGGTTTGCGAATGATTCAATGTTAGCATGCTCTCCTATATATGTTCTTGGAAGTCTGAGCTCTGGGAATTTCTGTCGCACTATGAGCCGAGTTTGGGGAAGAGAAGAATTTGGCCAAGGGATGCTTTGCCATCAGTCAGACAGAGCCAAGGATCATGTCTGTCTGTAAAGAATAGTTGAAACCAGATAAATGTTTTCAATATTTTATGATAGCACCGAGAGATGCCAGGATATTATCATTACCACATTTGGATGAGTTCTTGGAATTGCCTTCCCTATCTTCTCCAAGATGGCTAGAAGGTGATAAAAATTTCATCCAGGAAGTTGTTGGAGCTGGTCCTTAGACACCTTTCATGGACGGCCTTAGCCAGACTCAATCTTCCCTGAATCCCTCAGCATTCGGAGCCCGTGTGCTTTAATGGACACTTAAGCACGCGCTGTCCTAGGACATTGTTGTTGCCATTTAATTATTATAGACTCATTTGCTTTACAGATTGACTGTTGGCTCCTGTTGGGGCAGGATGGCGTCTAATTGTCTTTCCTTCCCGGGATGCACCAGAGTTGTGTATAAAAAGACGAACTCCTTGCTGATTGATGGGTCTAAAATTATGTTTGCCCCAGACTTTAAAAAATGTCATGTCTGAAAGGGAAGGTGTTGAACAGCCTTCTCTGGAGATCTTTAAAAATAGTATCATTTCTCACCTGCTCGAGACCAGGAAAGTAAGGTCTTTGGGGGGCAATGAAGTGACTTCTGCTCCTGAAATTGGAATTCTTTATATTTCGGTTTGAATGCACACTTGAAAATAATGTGTTAAAAATACGACAAGATCTTTTTTTCATGTTAGACTTCAGAAACAAGAGGGTAGAATGTAATTAGGGGAGCAAGAGGGGGGCTGCAGGGAGGATGGTGGGTGAAGGCACTGGTAGGCATGCCTTGCCAGACCACTTCAGAACTACGCCCTGGAAGAATGCAGGTAGATTTGTTCTCCAGATGACCACAAGCCTAATGGCACTACACAACAGATGCTCATTAGCGTATCATTCTCTAGGTCAGATGTCTAAACTAATAGACCAAAGCCAACGCCTCCGTTTGGAGGTCTCCTCGACAACTCAGACTTCATGCATGTAACATGACCATTCTCATCTTCTACTCATTTCAACCTTTTGAAGTTGACCCCAATTCCTTTTCCTTTCACATCTGTATACAGCTCACCAACAAGTCTGGTTGTTTCCACTTTCAAAATCATATCTAGAATTGGATTTTCCTCACCACTCCCACAGTTACTACTCTCTGCTTTTCTTCTGGGTTTGCTTCTTTCCATTTTGTTTTGCTTCTTCATGTTCCACTTGTGTCCCTTCTCCACTCGGCACCCAGCTGACTATCGTGCTCCCGCTAAGTGAGACGGTGTCACCCCGCCCCCCCCCCCCCTTCAACCTGGCCTGCGGGTTCGTTGCACTTGGAGTAAAAGTTAAAGACCACAGGACGGCGGTTCTCAGTGGGTTGCGACCCCTTTGGCGGTGGGATGACCCTTTCCCAGGGGTCGTCCAGTTCATCATTGTAGCAAAATGACAGCGCTGAAGTAGCAATGAAAAGAATTTTATAGTTGGAGGTCACCACTACACGAGGAACTACATTAAAAGGTCATGGAGAACCACTGCCTGAGGGCATCGTTCTCGGAGCGCTCTGGACTCTCTGGATGGTCTGGACAGAGGCTTTGCTGCACCAAAATGGTCCTCACCTGCTTGTAGACATGGGCTGCCTTTGTGCAGGAGGCCAGTTTTGGGTCAAAGAGGGGCCTCTTTTCACAGGGTCTCTATGATTTAGAATCCACTCAAGAGCAGTGAGTTTGCCTGTTTGAGCTTCCTGCCCTGGGGAGTCCTGGTTGAGTGGTGGTCCCTTGTTGGGTTCCTGATCCATAGGTCAGGGGTTCCAGACCACCAGGCTCTTGGAGGGAGAAAGATGAGTCAGAACGGACTTGATCGCAGTGAGTTGGGGTTTATTCCTGTACTGTCTTTCCAGTTACTTTACATGACCGTGAAAAAGAGAAGACAGGAAAAGAATCGATGTGTTTGAATGGTGGTATTGGCCCAGCATAGTTAATCTCTGTGGGACTTCCAGGTGGGAGAAAGAGGGGGCTTTTTACTTCTGGGAAGAGTGCCAGGCTTGGAAAACTGCAGGGGTAGTCCTACTCTGCTGCACCCTGTCTTGGCGCCTCCGACTCAGTGGGCTGGTAGGGAGTGTGCATGGAGCCATGGAGCCGGGTGGGCTTGCAGAAGAATGAATGCTCTCAGAAGAGGGAGACCTTGACGCTTCCTCAGGAGGGAGTGTGGTGAGACCTTGCCTCGCTGCATCATCGGGCTAGGCCAACTTCTAGAAAAAGGCATCATGTTGGGTAAAAGCAGGAGGTCAGGGGGGAAATCCTCCACAAATTGGATGGGCACAGTGTCTTCAACAAGGAGCTTCCACCGAGGAGGTGACCCAGGAACAGGCACTGGTTTGTCTTGTCGCACAGAAGGTTGCCGTGAGCCAGAGGGGACTCACTTAACAATAGTCTCCCACCACCAGACTCCTGCCTTCACCCGATCATTAGAGGGCTCAGGGAATTCTCCTGTCTCCCTGAAAGTTTCCTCCAAGGTTCTGCCCACTGCAAAAACCTGGCACCCTGGGGAATATTTTCTGGTTTCGCTGTTCTTAAACCCTGTTAGGCCAGCAACCTCCAGGACAGCCCAAGCAGCAAGTGCTTCTGAAATACCAGCCAGTTCTAGCATTTTGAGGAGGGGGAAGATGTTCCTGGAGAGAGGAAAGGGGAGAGGGTGTGTGTGTCCTGCTTGATATTAACCCCATCGGTTTCCTGGCATCTTTTTTGATCACTTGACGGCAGTGTTGAACACTGTGGTAGTTATATAATCTGGTGTCCATTTGAGACTTGAGAGGATTAACAGGGAAGGGGTGGAGTCTAGTCTGTCAATCGGGTCATAGTCAATGAGGCCTCTGTGTGGGCCTGGCCTTTTCCTGAGAATTCTGGGAACTCCTTGATTTTCCTCCTTGGAGGTGGGAGACATTCTCTCTTCATCGGTTCACTCCCTGAACGATGCCCTACTGACCAGACACATGGCGCTACGCCCTGGGAGCTGGAGAAACCACATGCACCTACCCTGATGCCACCAGACCTCTGGAGCCTGAGAAGTCGCGAAGAGACCCCTGCCAGCGCTGAGACGCTTACAATGCCACTGGATCCACAAGACCTCCAACCCACTGGCCGGTGATGCTCCTGCATTTGGTATCATTGCATGCATTTCGTGAGTCTGAAGAGGACTTTATAGCTTGGTATTTGGCATAGGGCCTACTATCTGACTTATGGATTTGATCTGGACGGGGCTGAGGCGTCTTCTCAATATCCAACTGCTCTTGAATATAAAGCTCTTTCTTAGACACATCTTCTGAGTCTCCCTGGATTTGTTTTTCTAGACTACCCGGACTAACACAGGGACTCTGCCAAGAAGTCACGCATCTCTGTGAACAGCCGCTCCTCACTATTTAATTCAGCACCTGGTGAGGGCTGGAAGGGCAGGTGTGGCACTAGTCACGCTTGTACCTTTCCTTGCACAGGTTTTGGCACTCAGGTGGTCCAATGTACGCATATGGATCTGAGCTGACACCCAGGTAAAAGGCATATCGGTTGATACATCATTCACACCCAGACTAGGTCAGCAAGACAAGTAGCTTATTAATCACATTCCATATCCAGGAGCTGAGGGAACAAAAATAAAGGGGGGTGGGGCGAGGATCAGCCGGTGGCCTTTTACGAGGCCCAAGGTGGCGATGGGGATGATGTGTTATGTTCTGGTTTCGCCCGATAGGTCATTGCGTGTGAGCAGCAGTATGACTCCTCCTATGACGCTCGCTGTGACGTCTGGTCCTTGGGGATCACAGCCATCGAACTCGGGGACGGAGACCCTCCCCTCTTTGACATGCATCCTGTGAAAACGCTCTTTAAGATCCCAAGGTAGGACACTAGATGGCGCTCTTAACCCATTAGTTCTTTTTGACCCAAGCCTGGTTAGAGGCCTAATGAATCTTGCAGTTTCTCTCCAAACCTGAGAACACTTGCTTGCAAAATGTATTTCTCTCTTTCTGGGGGTGGGCGCCTCGTGGTTTCTAGAAGATCGCAGACTCCAAAGAGCTATGTATGTTGTAACGGTTGCATAGTTTCAGTCATCCATTCCCCCCCCCCCCTTGAATGGTTCATCTTCTAAATGTTTTGCTCAAATGCAGTTTTTGGCGCCGTCATCTAAGTACTGGTGTTTTCTTTTGCTGTGTGATCACATGGGTCATCCCATCCGCTCAGTTTGACTCTTTCTTGAGTATTCAGGAAATTTCTGGGGTTAAACAATGTCTATCATATGGTTGCGTCCCCTCCAACCCACTCAAAAAAAAATGTTACATCATGTGTCTTACTTATTCTCGATCCCTTCCCTTATGTCCCTGTGGGAAACTAACTCTGCGGACAGAAGTCTATTTGGAGGGTGTTTAAATGCAAATCCATTTTGTAATGTATGCATCTATCAGGGGGTTGTAGGAGAGATTTGCTTGTATTAAGCCCAGACTGAATATTTGTTTTACTGTCCGTGTTTGTCTTTCCTGGGAGTCAGGTCGGTGGTGGCCAGCTCTGGGGCCTGGTTCTGGAAGACAAAGCTATCAGGAGCTCCCGGCCGGCCCTAGCTGGGGATTGACGGATGATTTGTACCTTCTCTTTGGGGCCAGCGGAGCTGTTGAACCCCTTCCCACAATACAAGTGTTGGCCTTTTCTTATCTGCACAATCACACAGAGCTCACAGCCTTTAAAGAGGTCTCCTGATTGCAATTTGCATTTCTGATTAGGTCTATTTATATGCAGATGAGGCGTTCTGCCATTCATCACCATGATGTTATGGATTAAAATTAAAAAAAAATTTTTTTAATACCTAATCCAGATGAGAGCTACCACCGGCTACTCTCACCCCTAGATTATTCCCACCCGAGTCCTGCTTTTCCAAAGTGCAAAATGGGTCGGGCAATCAGCCGGGTGGCTGAAGCTCCTGGCTTTTGGAATTCACGGTCTGGGGAGGGTTGGAATGCTTTCCGGAAGCAAGTGGGCAAAGCAGGAGCCTGTCCAGGAGTGTGCCAGGGAACGAGACGTGGGATTGGAAGCCGTTTGTGTGGGTTCGGATTTTTGTTTAGTTTAGTTCCGCTTTCTCCTCCAAATGGCTGACTCTTGATCACTGACGTGCTGTGGCAACACAGCTTCCCCAATCCTCAAATGAAGGTCTGATTTCTAATTAGCAAGATAGCTGTGGTTCATAAGCTGTAGTGTCTTCCCCCCTCCCAAATCCCTCTCCCACTTTTTTTGTGGGGGGGGCACCACTGCCCTCTGGTGGGAGCAGGAGGCCCAGCCTTGCCCCTGGATCGCTGCTGCTGCTGGATTTGAGCTGCCAACCCAGTGGGCTGCAGTCCCAGGCACAACCCCTACGCCACCGGGGCTGCGCCCCCACTTTTTCTTTAGTAGGTGTTTATATCCAGATCAACTTCTCAAGAACCTCATCAGGTCCTAAATATGAGTTGGCAGGAAGGTGTGTGCTGTAAGACTGCCGTCAGTTAGAACGGGCTGGGTTTGTGGGCAGTGGGTCTTTTTGTCTGGTAAGAAGGTGTGTGTGTGTGTGTGTGTGTGTGTGTGTGTGTGTGTGTGTGTGATCTACCCACCGTCGTGAGTCAATTCCAATTCATAGTTACCCTGTGAGACGGAGGACAGCTGCTCTGTGGGATTCCCGAGGTGCTACGTCTCCATGGGCGCAGACAACTTCATTGTTCTCTCTAGGAGCAGCTGGTGGGGTGTGAACCGTCTACCTGGAGGTGAACAGCCCACTGCTTAACCTGCTGCACCACCAGCAGCTTGTCTCTAGGGCACATAGCCAGTCCCCAACTGTCTGCCTCAGGACATCCAGAAGAGGGGATGAATGCATCTTGGGGGCCACAGCAAATGCTAGATCTGGATTTTAGGGGTGACAGCTGAAGTTTTCGTTCTCGCCTCCCCCTATCAACTTCTGCCCTTTGCTGTTCTCTGGCTCCTGAACGAATAGGATAGAGGAACGGAGGAAATGTCCACAACAGTCGCCCAGCAGATTTGCATCGTGAGTGTGCCAGGTTAAGACCTGTCATTTGTCACAACCTTAGCAAGGCTGACACTCCTGGAAGCCATCCCTGGTGGCTTAAAACGTTAGGTAGTATATCTGCATATGCACGCAGTTCTGAACTGCAAATAGACTTCATTCCTCAGTCTGCCTTGAAGTCAAACGTGAACATATGCTGAGACAGGTATCATTTGTATCGGCTAGTCAAATATTTATTATCTTAGTGCGTAGTGTACCTTTCATGCAGAAAGCATTACAGAAACACGTCCAGAGGCACTGCAATGTTTAGAACACGATACTGTGACAAGGCCAGCCATGTTGGTTGGGTGCCCATCACAAAGCAGCCCTTGTTTGGTGGTGCAGTTTAAAAGGCTTTATGGGGGTGGGTGCTAACTACAGGTGGTACGCAACTTGGACATTTGTCATCTGGGGCCAGTCTTTATTGTCGTGTATTTGTTTTTATTTTTGAAACCAGGGACTATATCACGTTGAGTTTGCATTTACTAGAAATTATCATGCCTATTAGAATAAGCTAGCTCTCTTCAGGAAAGGCTGATGATTGAACAAGGGGAGTTGTGTGTGTGCGTGCGTGCGTTTGGGACTATGTTTATAGTCATATTTCTCAGGGCTGGAAGTGTGCCCCTTGCTCAGAACAGCCTGTGTGTAGCTGTTTGTCCCGGGCGTGCATCCTGTGTCTGGCCTGTGTCCTCGCAGGAAGGGCCACTGGGAGCCTCTCTGCTCTGACTGCTGCCCTGTCCCCCTGTCCCGCTTCCCCTTCCCCTCTGTCCTGCCGCAGAAAAGGCAAACGCTAAAAGCAATGTAAAACTGCCTGGGACTTGCTTTCAGATGCGTCTTTTCCTAGTTGAAGAGGAGTTTGTTTTAGGCGTCCAGGCCTTCTCTTCCATGAAGAAGTCCATTTCAGTGACCTCGGGGGTCCACAGGCTGGTGGCGTATGTGGGCGGGGGGACGCTCCTCCGCCGAGCTGCCTTGCTCACTTTCCCAGGCAGCCCTCTCCTGTCGGGGAGGAAGGACACACTGCAAATCAGCACATTGTCGGAGAAGAAAAGGCAACATGGGCAAGGGGGAGGGGGGGAGAGGTGACTTTCATGAGTGACGATTAATGAAGTGCTGGTTACACGTGTGGCGAGGGCCTCAGATGTCAACAAAGCGAGTAATTACACAGGGTTCCCCGGGCCCCTTCACAAAGGATGACGACACCTGCCCGGAGGTGGCTGATCTGCCAGTGCTCTGCTCCCTCCTTTCTGCCCAGCCCCCTCCCTCTTGCTCTTGACCTTCACAAAGCAGATGACACACAGAGTCACTGTGACCTGTCTCTGGATTCAGATGTGACTCACACTGCAAACAGACTGATTGGCAGAGATCCACTCTTTGCAGAACCTGTCAGCGTGTGTCATCTTATCTAACGCCTTCGCTCCAGAAAAGTCATGCTCCTCTCTCTCTCTCTCTCTCTCTCTCTCTCTCTCTTTCACACACACACACACACACACACACACACACACACACACTCCCCTCACCCCCCCTGCGTGCTTGCTATTTCTGCTCCCGAAATTACACTTGGGGACAAAGATGACAACCATTTCTCTGGGCACGGGTGGGTTCAACGTCTCAGAAGTCTCGCCTGAGAACCCCTTTAAAGAGGAGGCTGCCATTTGAAAGAGGACAGGCTTTCAAGGTGTCTTGCCGACAACCTGTATAT
Source organism: Nesogale talazaci (assembly GCA_004026705.1). Classification (NCBI taxonomy): domain Eukaryota; kingdom Metazoa; phylum Chordata; class Mammalia; order Afrosoricida; family Tenrecidae; genus Nesogale; species Nesogale talazaci. The sequence continues at coordinate 553 of PVJH01029195.1, read as the reverse complement.
TTCTCCGCTTACGGGAAGGTTTGTTTCAGAGACCGCCACGCAGGGACCAGAGGAATCAGGAGGCATCCCCAGTGGTTTGGGTCATTTTCCCTTGGCCAAGGTGCCGTCGGGCTCCCAGGGTTGTGTGTCCTGCATATTCACCGGGACCAGCCAACACGGACTCTGTTCCTGCACCCGGAGCCCGTCCCCGTCATTCCTTGTGGAAAGACGCAGGACAGCTTGGGCTTGACGACCGGAGCAGAAACACTGGTGCCAGGATGAACTGCATCAGAATGGCCTGCCATCCCAGGCCCGGGAGCCCGGGAGGAAGCCTGCCTGCAGACCCTTTTCATATTTTTACCAGGGTGGCGATTAGATTTTTGTGGGGAGTGGAGTCCAACCTGCCAATCAAGTAGTGGCCTGGGAGATGGGCTTGGGGGTGCAGCCTCCTGTGGGCTACTGACGCGGAGAGCCAACCTAGGAGCTCTTGGAAACACAGAGGTGCCCTGCTGCACCCCTCCTCCAGTGAGTTCCCTGCTTCCCTGCGCCTCTCAGTGCCCTCGGCTGCAGTTAC